>CM040241.1:154260998-154337135 GCA_022545495.1 Chrysanthemum lavandulifolium | reverse complement strand
CGTTCAATGTAACTGTGATTGTGGTGCTATGACGATCAAGCCCCGAGAATTCCATTCATTGCAAAACAGTAATTTGGGGTGTGACAATAATGGTTATGGATTTTGGATGACACACACGACTTATTGTTCACACACACATGAAGAAGTTTATGTTCTTAATAGGATTTAAAAAGGCTCGTTTTGGAGATTTATTGAAGAATTGATTACGAAGAGGATTATTTATCACTTATTTGAAGGTGAAGTGGAATTACTTGGTTTGTTTTTCTTATCATATAGCTTGATGAATCTAGCAATGTGTGATTTTTCTTATGATGCTCTATGCACACATTGGCTATCACTTGAAGGAGTTACATTGTAGTGCTCAGTGTCTCATACTCGTTGAGGATTTTTGGTCAAGGGATTGCGGTCTACTTATATTTGGTTCGTATAAGTATGGAGTTCCGTGGATAGTACAAGATTTAAGACACAAGTTTGGGAAATTTTACTTCTTCATCAAATTCGTTATATTTGGTTTTCTTCACAAGTAATCATTACAAGGAGCTTACAGATTTTGAAGAATCATTGATGTACATGCATCACTCAAGGGGAAGTGGTTGATTTTTACTATTGTTGATCATTATTACTACTGCTAGTTGAAGTTTTCTACTGTTTTGGATCCATTTTTCCTATGGTGCGTAATGGTGGGCGATTTGAAGCATTGGAAGTCTTAGATTGGGAGTATGATATTGGTTCGTAGTGGTCAAGATCATTATTTGCATACGTTCTCTATTTGTTGATAACAAAAAGGGGAAGAGATGTTTGAGTGACATGTTTAAGTCAAGGGAAGATTGTTTCATTTATGGTGAGATTTAATTATCTCAACTTCGCTACTTCGTCTAGGGAAGTTCGTACAAGAATTGTGTTTATTTGTCATCATCAAATAGGGAAGATTGTTGGGTTTATTATAGATTTGATGATACAAAACAAGAAGAATGAAACATGAAGGACTAAAAGTGACAAGAAGGAAACTACAAAAGATGGAGGATTTGGAAGATTCTAGAAGATATGCTTAAAAGAATATTTAGTTTCCTAATTGTATTATGATTCCTCTTGTAAACCCTAGATGTCTTTAGTATATAAAGAGACATAGGGTCATTAGTTTTAAGTCGTACAAGATGTAGGCGTCTAAAGGTGTGTGTGTGGGAACCTAGGCGTAGGGAAAACGTCTAGGGTTTAGTTAGTTAGTGTTAGATCAAGTCTTTGATCTTTATTATTGTTTAGTTAGAGATGGTGAATGAATAAAACCTTGTTCATAATAATATTGATTCAATGTTTGAATATTCCGCCTTTATTATTATGTGTTCCTAGATATAATATTAGACCTCGTCTAAGAGCTTACAACGATCCAACACTAACCTTCGGCGGCGCCGATTGGATGACAGCTCAGATTAGACGAACAAAATCGCCATAATACCTATTGTTCTATGTGTTGTTGGTTAACGTGATCTGGTAAAAGTTGGCCTTCATGGCAAAAATCTCTAAAATTTTAATATAAACATTTGATAACTTGAAAGATACTGTGGATCTCCAACAGATTTTAAAAAATGCTCAAAATACCCCATTTACTTTAATAAAATTAAAACACATCCCTTTAAGCTCACTAATTCACTACAAATAAATATTCCAAACTACACAATTTAAACTTCACACTTTTAATATGTGTGTATTTTAATAGTTTATTAACACTTAATAATTTATAAAAATTGGTTACATTTATAAATGTGATAAAAAAAATTATAAAAAACAATAATAATAAAGAAATCACATTCAAGAAATATCAAGACTTATAGGTGTGAATGTCAGTTGTAACACCTAATATCTACACACTTCTTTAAGTGTGAAGAAATTGGGTGTTACAATTAGTTTTCACATATAGAAGTATGGAGAAATCTTAGACTTCTCCACACTTAAAAGCGTGAACGTTTTTGATATAAGTGTGAAAAATCTATTGTTTTATTGTTACACCTCAAAACCGGTTTTTACGTATTTTATTGAAAGAATGACATTGTAATAGTTTGACTAATACATTTATATGTTTGAAGGCTTAATGTGATGGTTAGTCAATCCCTAAGTTAAAAGTCAAACTATAAGCTAAGTTTTGGAAAACTAGAAGGAGGGTTGAATAGTTTACCGTTTAAAATCTTTTGTTTTGAAACTTATTGTAAGATCAATTGATATTGATCAAAGATATGTTAGTGAAGAATAGACAATATGAAAACAATGTATAATGAGTAAATAAGGAAAGAAACAATCAAACCACGACAAGTTGTTTATAATGGTTCGGTCTACAAGGACTATTTTTCCTTGCCTTACTCCACTCCCCGAGTCTCCAACTCGAGAGTTATCTTCACTAATCAACAAGCTCCTTTAACCGACGGAGAAACCCTTTACACGTCGCTTACACAATATTTATAACACAAAGCTAGATGTTGAGTTGTTTTACAAGGGTACAACCACTCCCACACACTATGTATTTTGAGGACTAAAATACTAACCACTCACACTCAGAGGTTTAAGATGGTTCGGTACAACAATAATGTATGAACAAGACTAGATCATACAACAACAAAACAAACAAGCCTTCTAACTATTTGTTGAATCTTGATTATGCCTTGATCTTCTTTGCTACAAAAGAGGATCACTAGAATGAAATGAAAACTGAGTTAGAAGTAATAGAGAGAAGGAATGTATGTGTCTATGCTAGAAAGGGATGATGAAACAACTTGGGTTGGCTTGCTATTTATAGACCAAAGTGATCTGCAGTGACCACGGACCACGAACCAAAAAGATTCCGCCCGTGTATTTGTTTGGTTCCAGCAGTCCGACGACAGAAGATACAAAGATCTTTTCAAAGTCAACCAAATCTAACCAAGATCATGTAAGATATGTAGAATGCAAATCTAAACAAAATATTCTATGAAATCTTGTAGAGATTTCAATGTGATACAAGCCATGATGTAATATGTTGTTTTCTATTTTAGAATTAATATGTTAAAAGTAAATACATATGTAATGTTGTGTTTAAGAAACTAAAGCATATTTGTTCTAAAATGTTGACACACATTATGGTTTAGAAAGATATCAAAGTTAATTGATACAAGACTAATCAAAATGTAAATGCTTAAGTGATGAAGACTTTATTTAAGGAAAGCTTGTTTTAATATCTATTAATCTTGACAAGCTTTATACTTTAAAAATAAAATTTACTTTTGTCGTTAACAAAACTTAGGTAAAGATCATAAAATATAAATAATGTTTAATGACGATATTTTTATTAACAATCTCCCCCTTTTTGTTGAGGACAAAACATAAATTTTATTTTTATCAAAGATGTAAAGTTGTAGAAGAGTTATAAAAATATGAGATTAATTAGAACTTGAAAGAACTGGTAAGTTAGATAAAGTTGAAAATCAAAAGCTTATTTTATTTTGTAACTAGTTTGTCCAAATATTTGGTCTTAAACAATTTTAACCTTTTGTAAGTTAAAGCATGATGTTGACTTTTTGAAAGTCAATGGTCAAGTTCTATAATATTCTCCCGCTTTTTGCCGAAACAAAAAGAAAAGGTGAGGCGGAAAATGTAATGAGCCCGAGCCATTTTCTCCCCTTGGCCAATGCTCCCCCTAAATTGGGTGCCAAGAGAAAGATATATGGATTGTGAAAAAGCTACAAAAGAAAGGTTAGTAAGAAGCATCATCACAATTATACAAGCAATTTCAACCATCAAGTAACAAAGAACAACTATATAAGAAACAACATTCATTTGTTAAATTTTTCATGACTTGAAAAATCATGAAATGAAACACAATGGATGTGTTGATACATAAGGAAAATCCTAAAAATTAGAAAATAAAAAAATAAAAAATATAAAAAAAATCCTAGAAAAATTAACTTAGAATTATATAAGAAAAACTAGAATCCTCCTATTGAGGAGGTGGATGAGCAAGAGCGTTGATTCGCTCTAGGATGTGGTTGAGGATGAACCTCATCTCATCATGGAGCTCATGGACAATGATCCGGGTCCGATCGCTAATGTGGGCAGTCCACTCACAATTTGAGCAACCGTGTCTAGGTGGGAAAATAGGATCATGATTAGGTGGTGGTGGAATAGTGGAAGTGTTGTTGGTGTTGGATGGAGTGATGAGGGAGGAGAGCAAAGCATTTTTCATTTGCATAGCTTCACTAAGGTGAGAATCCACCATATTGGAGAAGTTTTGGAAGTTTGCTAGTTGGGATTCTATCTTCGCTTTTCATTATGAGTGATCTTCCCACATAGATTCATCAATGTCCTCGATATGAGGAGACAAGGATGTTGGTGGTAGAGCATGGTCCTCATACAATGGTCCATGAATGTCATTATGGAGTGGGTGGAAGAGGCGAGGTTGAGGTTCTAACGGGGCGTTTGGGTCAAATGATGGGCGTGGTGACTCATGAGCGATTCGCTCAATTGTACCAAATGATGGTAGCGGAGGTGGATTAGTGGGCCTAGGAGGTAAGTCCTCTAAGTCCTCCAAGAATGGGTTTGTAGATGTTGGTTGTGTGGAGAATAGTTCTAACGGTATGAGCTTTGGAGATTTAGGTGGTGATGGTGATTTGGATGTTTGGATTGGAGCCGGTGGCGGAGAGGTGACAATGGGAGTTTTTGTAGGTGGTGGAGTGGTGATTACAATGGGTGATTTTGGAGGTGGTGTAGGAGTGCTTAAAGTAAGAAAGTTTTCATCTCTTATGGGGGATGAGATGGTTAGAGGTGAGGAATCGGAAGATGAGCTAATGTTCACAAAACAACAAGGTCTAACACTCATTCTAGCCATTTTCGTACATGGTTTGTTTGATGGGGAAGATGTGGATGACTTAGTCATTTTGCTTAAGCTTATTCTAGAGAAGATGAGAGAAATTGTTGAGGTGTGAGGATGATCATCTTTGAAGCTCTTAATTTATAGGATTATGAGATTATGGAGAATTGTTTTGATTTGATGTTAAGCCATAGGAATGGAGTGGTTTCTAATGATTTTGAAGAGTTTTAATGCTAGTCATATCATCTAAGTCAAGCCATACAAGAAGGTTTGAGTGAAGAGACCAAGATATGTAATAAATGTGTCCTAATGATTGCAAGATCTTGAAGTTCGAGATCACCACGGATTTCAAGGAACCAAAATTTTGGTTCCTTCCTTTATAAAAAGGGTTCCTTGGGTGAATTTTGAAATTTTGAATTTTGGTGGAAATAGATATCCTATATGTCTAAGTGTATAAAACTAGTTCTCATATGAATAAAAAGCAGTAAAAACTATCCTAGAAACTAATTTTGGTAAATTGGAATGCGGAAATGAGCGAAAATTCAGCAACATACATGGGCATCCCACGACACCAAAAAAATACACAGACGGATCCCAATTTTTGGGTCCGGCTTGTCCGTCGATTTGATTGTGGCACTAAAATTTTGAACAGACGGAACCAAAAATTGGTTACTGTGAGATCCGTCGATGCAGTTTTATTTAGCGATGGCGTTTTTGACCCAGAAATTTTCGAATTCAATTTTTTCTTAAAGAATATGGAGATAATTATTTCTAGTTAGGAACAAGCAAAGCGCACATACAAACATAAGGAACATGTATTTTCAAGTAGGGCTATTGATTTTCACTAAAAAGTGAAAATGGGTAAAAGCGGATAACACCGTATGTTATCCCCCGCATGAAACGATTAGCATATATCAATGTTTTAAGTTAGTTTATCATCCTCTGGCGAAAACACATAAATAATATCATACAACATTATTTCTTGTCTTGTTCCAAACACCCTCTTAAACCTCAACTCACTTATCCAACTTCTTGTAAATCTTGCTCATCATCCTACCAAGGCACTTGAACATCCCCTTGCTTTGCTTGAACTCCTCCGTTGGGTTCTCCACTTATAGAAGTGAGGCGTAGTACTCATGTGGTGGAAGCCTTGAGTTGGGGAGACCGTTTTCGAAACTATTTGATGATGATGAAGGAGTTGGAGGTTTTGGCCTTTTTCCCTTTGCCTTAGTCTTGGATACTCTTTCATCACTTAAAGGTACAAATATGTGAGGGATGAGAGAATGGTCTAGTTTCAACCCTCTAGGACTTGGCGGAATGGGCGCATAAGCTCTATAAAGACGGGTAAGAAGCATTCCGTATGGAAGAGCTACGGAGCCTTGAGTAGGAATGTATACCATTCTCCTAGCAATGTAGTAAGCCAAGTTGAATGGTTGACGAGTTGCAAGCTATAGAGCATGTAACAAAGGCAAACATTGATGTGGTCTCGGTTTCCTATGGTGCTAATGACATTGGCTCTAAAGAGTTCCTCCTACTTTTTGAATTGAGACTTAAGCTCATTGAGTTTCATACCGTATGGATCTCGGTTGACTTCCTTTCCCGCTCGAGTGACATGGGTTGGTGCTACCCTATCATTAAAGAGGTGCTCACGAATGACATCCTTGTCTACTAAAGAAGTTTGGTAAGGAAAGGAGCGGTCATGAATAGCATCAAGGATAGTGAATGACCACTTATCCGAGTAAAGACAAGTACCACGGCAAGGAATTCCTAACACTTGAGCAAATTGGTTGAGAGAAATGGTGTAGTCATTTTGGTTGATCTCAAACTTGAGAGCCATTTGATCATCCTCATTTGTTATGGAAACAACACTAGCATAGAATTCTAGGACAAACCTAGGGCAAATTGGCTCATCGATGTCAAGGAGACAATCGAAGTTGATAGTGGCTAGTTCTTGACGGAGATTTGTTTCGTCGACAAAAGATGAATGAATGGTCCTACCCTCATGGAAATACCTTTTCTCTTGACTCTTAAAGATTTCAACTTGTTCTTTGGTAAGACCCTTATTTTGTGAGGTTGAGGGATGTATCAAAGAGTGTCTTTGTGATTGTAAAATTTTGCGGCTACCATGTTTGTTCCTAGGAGCAAGAATTTACAAGCTTTAGTAAAAACGAAAAAAAATTAGCGTTTTTGTTCTAGTGTGTGCCTATATGCAAAAAATTTGGAGTTGCGATTATCTCGACTCATTTTATGCATAAAATAGTTTTATTGGTAGTGTTTGGCAAACGCAGAGATAACCAAACCCACCTAATTCAATGTGGCTTCATTTGAATATGCCGAAATGCATATTAGTTATGCATTACCTTTAGTATTCAAGAGACATTATGCAAGTGATGAAAATAACGTTTCTATTTGTATTAACAATGAGAAATTGTTTTCCTACAAGTGAGAAGTTTTTCAAAATTTTGACATGATATTTTTGTTTAATTAGGATAATGCCTTATAGTAATTAGCTTCTAAGTAGTGAGAAACATGATTAGTTATGCAATTTTGACAATGTGGATCATAATTAGTTATGCAATTTAACAATGTAGTTCATGTTTTATGTAAGAATATACATAATCCCCATGTATTGGTTTTGTGCATAAATTAGAACCCTAGACTCGAATTAAGAGGTAATGTAGTTAGGATACTTACAATGATGTTTCTCTTGTGATTAGTGGAGGAAGAAACCTTAATAATGAGTTAGGTATGTTTGTGGCTCATTTTGGTAAAGTGGTTTGTGAAGAAGAGGTGTTTTGTAATTCAAAACTTTGCTCTTTATTAGCACCGACGACGAGACGGACCCAAAAAATGGTTTCGTCTGTGTTGTCGTTTGGTGCCGTAGGTATTGCTGACAAAGTTTTGCTAAATTGTTTTGTTTGGTTATTCTAAGGTTTAGGCTATGTTTTTACTATATGTTTGGTTCCATTAATCCTAACCCAAGTCTAAGAAGATTAAATGGTTCTCGTTTAAGAGGTTTAGTTAGGATGTCGGCAATGTTATCTTCGGAGGAAACTTTCTCAATTGAGATGTTTCCTTTTTGAACATTGTCACGAAGGAAGTGATGCCAAATTTCAATATGTTTTGTTCGAGCATGTTGGACGGGGTTTTTTCTGAGATCGATTGCTCCTTTGTTGTCGCAAAGTATAGAGATGTTGTTGAGATAAATTCCGTAATCCACTAGAGCTTTCTTCATCCAAAGAGCTTGTTGACATGCCTTTTCGGCTGAGAAATATTCGGCTTCGGTAGTTGAGATAGTGAGAGCCATTTGTTTCTTTGCGAACCATGAGGTGAGACAATGTCCAACAAAAGTACAAATACCACTTGTACTCTTTCTATCGACATAGTCACCGGTATGGTCCGAATCGGCATACACTATGGTTTCTACACCCGTTCCTTTGGGATACCATAATCCTAACCATGTAGTGCCTTTAATGTATCTAAATATTCGTTTCAAGGCTTCTAAGTGTGATACTCTGGGATCTTCTTGAAAGCGAGCACATAAAAAAACACTAAACATGATGTCGGGTCTACTAGCCATGAGATAAAGTAGGCTACCGATCATTCCTCTTTATTTAGTGTTATCTACGGATTCACCTTCCTCATCCTTGGTGAGTTTTGTTTCCGAGGACATGGGTGTTTTAGTTGGTTTTGAATCTTCAAGACCAAATTTCTTAAGCATATCCTTTATGTATTTAGATTGGTTAAAGAATATGCCATCTTCTAGTTGTTTAATTTGAAGTCCTAAAAAAAAGTTTAACTCACCCATCATAGTCATCTCAAACTCGTCGTGCATGATTTTAGAAAAATCATCACATAGCTCTTGACAAGTTGATCCAAATATGATGTCATCAACGTATATTTGAACTATGATAATGTGCGATTCCTTTTTCTTGGTAAAGAGAGTATTATCTTCTAATCCTATGGTGTATTTGTGTTCAACTAAGAAAGTTTTAAGCTGATCGTACCAAGCTTTTTGTGCTTGCTTAAGTCCGTATAATGCCTTCTTAAGTTTGAAAACATGATGTGGTTTTTCAAAGTCGGTGAATCCAGGAGGTTGAGCAACATATACTTCTTCGTTAATGAACCCATTTAGAAATGTACTTTTAATATCCATTTGAAATAATTTAAAGTCATTAGCACATGCATATGCAAGTAAGATTTTAATAGACTCAAGCCTTGCTACCAGTGCATAAGTTTCGTTGTAATCAATTCCTTTTTGTTGATTATAACCTTGTGCGACAAGCCTAGCCATGTTTCTAGACACCACACCGTTTTCATCCATTTTATTTCGAAAAACCCTTTTCGTTCCAATTATAGTTTGATTTTTAGGTTTTGGAACTAATTTCCAAACATCCTTTCTAAAAAATTGGTTTAGCTCCTCTTGCATAGCAATTACCCAAGATTCGTCTTTTATTGCTTCGTTTATGTTTTTCGGTTCAACGGACGACACAAAGCAAAAGTAGTTTACTTTGATTTTGGGCTTGTGATCTTAATGTTCTTTGATTTAATTATCCTATGACTTTTTCTAAAGGGTGACTTTTGGATTCTTTGATGTTTATAATTTCTTTATTTAATGGTTCATATTCCTTGTCATTTTCATTAATTTCTTGACTTTCAACAAGTTGACTTTCAACTAAGTCATCATCTACCAAAGGTGATGTCTTAGAGGGAGGTGGAATTTCGTCGAATGTTATGTTCAACGATTCATCGACTCTCATTGTTTCTTTGTGTAAAACTATGTATGCTTTGCTAGTTTGTGAGTAACCAAGAAACACACCTTCATAAGACTTTGGGTCAAATTTGGTGAGATAGTGATGGATCTAAAGACACACCTTGTGTTAGTGATACTTTGATACATATTAATAAGCACGCGGAATATACTTAGTAATACTAGAAGATGGTTTATATGATGTAATGTAAGTGAGAACAGTTTAACACTAAGCTTCAATATTATTAAGAAATAATATGAGTGATCTTGCTTATCACTAGGTTACACCTTGAAGCTTATATGACTAAGCAATGACCTAGGATCTCCTTTTATAGTACAAGGAGTCCTTTACAAGATCATATAATCCTAACAATATAGCATATACACAAGATCTTTTCTATACTTATCAATATACGAATACATAACAATTATCCTAACGTGGTGGTAATAATGTCTTGGCGGTGGTAATGAGTTTCCCCGCTAGTGTAATCTTTAGCGATGTCTTCCACAAGACTATCGGTGGTAGCTGTTAGTATTATTCCCAACAATCCTCCCTAAACTTATGATTTCTCTGCAAATCAATAAGTTTCTTCAATCTTCATGATCCGCAAGGATTTGGGAATTCTTCTAAACACTTCACTTTCTTCTTAACGCTGAATAGCTCTTGAACATTGATCTTGAAGCCTATGTAGCAAAGCTCTAACCTTCTCGGTATCTTCATGGACTCTTATAGTTGTACTGACATCACGGTGAGAGTTCCACTCACGAGTGGGTATTCTTTCTCGCAAACATGAATGCATCCACTCCATCGATGTAGAAACATGATGAACTTCACATGAATCATAAGTCCATGTAGTACGGGACATGAACATGAAAATTTCGAAATCATCATTTGCATCGGTTCATAGAGCCTTCTAAGATTTATCCATAACGCATTTCCTTCCTATCTTTAAGATTTTCGACATCAAACCTTTCTTGAACTAATCTCCACAATGTATCAAGATCATCTCTGTCACATGCTTTGATAAGTTCTTCAAAATGTATGAATGATGAAGTTTCACCACCTAGCCTTTTAATCTTCCATGTTGGAGCAAAATTGCTATCAGTGAAAACTTCCCAGTCAACAATAGGATGTCTGACTTGTAGTGGTTCTGGATAAAAATCTGCTTCTTCTATCAATATCATTTCAGTCAGTTGTTGTTCAGTGAACTTCTCAGTTGGAACTTCTTGTTTTTCAACAAACTTTGTCTTCTTAAATGTTTGAGAATCACTTTCTTTGGCCTTTCTCTTCAGATTAGGATATCTTCTTTCTTCTTCTTTAGAGTCCATTGGAATGAAATCTTTATCTTGTCTTTGAACTCTATAGTAGATACCTTCAACTTGATCATCAGGAATTCCTTTGAATTGATGTCTTTTCTAGCCACCAACATTGCAACAATAAGTCTTCATGTATGCAATAACTTGTGCCTTAGTTGGTTGCCTTGGTTTCTTTGACCTTTTACATTGAATCGGTTACATCTTGAAGTGCTTGGCTATTCTTCATCTGAATAAAATCCTTCAAGCTGCGGTTCTTTGTTCTTGATTAAAGACTTATCCGCTATAAGGTCAATTGCTTTCTTCTTGATCATTGGATCATTAGCAATCAAGAAATAAATCTCTTGGTGCAGAGGTACATAGTTAAATTAAGGTCTTTTCTCTAAGTATTGTAGTTGGAGCGGTGGAAACTAGATCTTGATGGTTTCCATTCATCCACCTTTTAACCTCCATAAAGCTAGCAATCTCCAATTCATCAAGCTTTTTCTTTCGCAACTTCATCTTCATTAATCTTTCTAGCAACTTGACATCATGAGAAATCGAGCTTGTTCTTTCTTTGAAATCTTTCTTCTTGTTTGCTCCTTGCTTTGCATAATAGTTTACTTTTTCTTTCTTTTGCTTTTCAATTTCTTCACTTACGGTGGTAGTATCTTGTCAATGGTGTTGCATCGACTTGTTACGATTCTTTGTTGAGGATCTTCTTGAGTATCGACTCCTCGGTACCTTTACTTGTAACACCTTCATCTCCAAATCAATTCTCCTCCCTTGGTTTCAGACATCTATTTTCCTCCCTGTTTGGGAGAATTCCTAATATCTTCACCGAAAGCTTTTGAGTCACCATTATGTGGTGAGGATGGAGATGATATCACTATCCTTGCAATTTTTCTTTTCTTTAACCCTGCAACTCTTCCTTCAAGGTCTGAATCTCTTCTTTCAACTGTGTGATGTCCTTGGCATGTTGCTCCTTGATTATGCCAAGTCTTTCTCCGGAGATTCAACACGCTTAGCTAATTTTGTACAAAGTGCCATCAAATTCATAGGTTGCCCACTACCCTCAACACTTCCAAGCTGTGTGACATGTTGGGAGAGGTGAATCATGGGGCATTGGCTCAGTTCCTCCCTAGTTGGACTAGGTTGAGCACGGAACCACCACGCTTGTTCCTAAACCAAAAGGATCGGGGACATCTTTGTGTTGTAATGAGAGAAGTTGGTTTGTTTGACCTCCTCTCATAGGTGTGAAAGCGGTGGAGTATAATCAATTTTGGAACAGTGATTATTGGTGAATTTTGTACTTGTGAAATCTTTGCAAGCATTTGAGGAAAAATTGGTGTAATAGTCATATTGCCATCTTTGTTCATTTTTTGAAAAACTTTAGGCTTAAGGCAACGGATTTTATAAACTCTTGTATGGGGTTGCAGTTGAAAGTCATTTAACACTGCTTGCACAAACCTTGGGTACATCAAAAATTTTGTTGAACTCTTTACATTGCCTTTCATACTTGTGAAAATATAGTTTGACCTATTAAAATCCTATCAATGGCTAGACAAACCAAAGGGTAAGCCATTGTTGAGCGGAATTGTTCATAAGAGGTTTTCTTAGGACTTAGGCAATGTAAAGCAGTATGTATCAAAATCTCAATGTGATGAAACCACTCTTTTGAAAGTAGCCATTTTGTCGGTGGTATCATACCCCATGGATGAAAGATGTGTATGAATTTCGGCATGGGTAATGTGATGATACCATTGAGATCATCAATTGGAGAACTCTCCTCAAGGATGCCTCGATAACATCAATGGTTACCCCATCCATAGTGGCTCTAAGAGCATCCATTGTTTCATGTGTATCTCTATTTTCAATTGTTATGGGTGAGCAGTCCAAAGCTGTTTGATTTAAGAGATATAGATTGTAGGATTTAGAAGTAAAGCATACCTTATATGGGTAGTGTTTAGAAAGTCAACAATCGATGAAAAGCAGGCCACTTTTCTCGTTTGAATTTTTCAAGTAGGCCACTTGGTTGTGCTCATCTGCAAAAGTGATAGGTGCCATAGAATCATTTGATGAAAATATATTGTGTCAATATGAATGGTATAAAGAACTCGCCAATTGAGAGAAAGATATATAGTGGTAGAGTTTAAGATGTTTGCATAAGAAAGATTATCTAAGGAAAGAATTTATCTTTAGAGGATAAATATGACTTAGGAAAGTAGATAATCTTCTAAAATTTACCTATATATATGGAAAGCATTGTCTCTTCAACGGCTAGCAAAAATTGATTCTTGACACAATAGTTGTAACGGCTAGATCATGATGGTAAAAATAACACTGTCGATGGAAGCGTGAACTAGCGATGGTAATTTTCACAAAGATTTTCAAAGAGTAGTGGTAAAGAAAACATATGTAAATTGGACTATTCTTTATCATAGTTTTAGCAAACTACCAGCTATCAATGGATTTGATATGTCTTTACCATGAGCCGTTTGCTATGGACTAGCCAACTCTTAATCATAAGAATATGGTGAGTTGATAACCATATAGTTTTGGTAAACTATCAACCATAAATGGATTTGTTAAGTCTTTAACGATGGCGTTTGCTCGGACTAGTTGATTCTTATGTGGATTAGACATGGTGAATCAAGAACCATTTGTTGTGTGTCTTAGATACACACCTTTTATAATCAACTCCATCTTTCTTTGCATAAAAGTTAAGCGAAACACAAGCAAACATATACAAACATATACAACAATTTTAGTACCCATAAGCCTCCCTCAACACCAAAGATCATTAGACACAAAATTTATGGATTAAGCATTCCAATACACATTGCAAATCTTGGAATCTACCCGCATCAAGTCCTTTTGTTAATAAATCAGCATAGTTATCATCGGTATGAATTTTGATAACTTGAATTAGCCTTTCTCATAACAATCTCTTATAAAATGGTGTCTAATTTCAATATGTTTAGTCTTAGTGTGTTGAATTGGATTCTTAATTATGCAAATGGTCTTGTTATTGTCAATATAAATGATGGTATTCATGAAATTGTACCCATAGTCCAAAAGTTGATTACGAAGCCATAGAACTTGAGCATAACAACTTACGTGACCACATACTACGCCTCGGTTGATGAATTTGCCACCATTGTTTGTTTCTTGCCACCGCCATGACTTCAATCTATTACCAAGAAATTGGCATCCTCCTGTAGTAGATTTCCTGTCTAAACTAGCGCCAGCATAGTCACTATCTAAGTAAGTAACCAGTTCTAGAGATGAGTCTCTAGGGTACCATAATCCCAGACTAGGAAATGTTTTAAGATATCTGAAAATCTTCTTCACAGCAGTCAAGTGTGAGAACCTGGGAGTGACCTAAAACCATGCACAAGCACACACTGCAAACATAATATCTGGTCTAGATGATGTAAGATACATCAAAGAACCAATCATAGACTTGTACATGTGTACATCAAGCTTCACCACTATTTTCCTTCAAAAGTTGATGTGTGATCTTGTTTGCAGGGTCTTTGGATAACTTTGCATCGAGAACTTGAACTTCCTTAGTATCTCAGCCACATATTTATCTTGATTGATGAAAATACCATCTGGCCTGTACACTTTGTTTGGATATTCAGGGTCTTCAAAGCCTGGAGGTTGTGAAACATATACCACCTCATCAATTTGCCCATATAGAAAATCACTCTTTACATCCATTTGATAGACTTTAAAGCCCATAAAGGATGCATAGGCTAAGAACATCCTGATTGCTTCAATTCTTGCAGCTGGGGCAAACACTTCTTCATAGTCAATACCCTCCTCACGAGTGTATCCTTGAGTACGCAAGCCTAGCCTTGTTTCGATAACAATTCCTCTTTCATCCTTCTTGTTTACGAACACTTATTTAGTACCAATTACCTTCTTGCCATGAGGTAAGTCACAAAGCACCCAAACCTTTTGAATCTTGAACTGGAGCAGCTCTTCTTGCATTGCTTCCACCTAACTTTCATCTTCAAGTGCCTTGTATACATTCTTTGGCTCCATTTGTGACAGAAAACAGATGAAAAGATATTCATTCTTGCCTTCATGATTCTTAGATTCATAGATTTCACTAATAAGTCCATGAATGTCAAGCAATTTTGTTTGTCTTCTAGTTTTCCTTTGGTGAGTTGTGACCCCAATCACATTTCAAGAGGATGTGATTTATGAATTGAAGTATGGAGAGTGCGAGGAATCGCAATCTCATTAGGCATATTTGAGATTACAACATCATTGGCTTGAGCTTCCTCTCATGGCTGGAGTTGTAATTTCCACTTACGGTGTTGCGGTGGAAACTTACGGCCTAGCGGTGGAATCTGAATTTCCCTTTGCTTTTATTATCTGATGTGCATCTTGCTATCTCCTTCCTTTCCGGAATCATTAGAAGGATGAGCATCTCTAGTCCTTGGAATATCATCATTATCTGCATAGTCCCAAAGTGGCAAACCGAATTCATCTTGATCTTACGCTTGATCCTTGCTTGGTTCATCATCATCAAGAAACTCTTACGAACACGCAAAATCATAAGTAGATGTACACAGTAGAGATAGGTACATAATTCATAGTATGGGTTAGAGTATCAAGATCAAACGACCTTCTGGACCGGTTCCTTTGACATTCGCTTTGTTTTCCGGGAACTCAACATCGATTCTCATCAATCTTTTGGGTTCTTAAGTTGAATACTCAAAGCTTTACTAACCATGGAATACCCAACAAAATACCCTTCATCAACTTTTCTTCAAATTTGCCGGATAATCTATGGTATTGAGAATAGTGACATGACATCCAAATGGTCTCATGAAGTCTAGGATAGGGTCTACCTCTAAATAACTCATAAGGTGTCTTGTTCTTTGTTTTCACTACTAAAACCTGTTTTGTACATAACAAGCGATGTTAAGCGCTTATTAAAAAGTGATTGGCAATTTTGAATCTTCCAACATGGCTCTAGCAGCCTCTATAAGTGTTCTGTTTATCCTCTCAGCAACATCATTTTGTTGAGGAGTTCTAGCAACACTGAATTCTCTTTTAATACCTTTATCTCTGCAAAAATAATCCATAACTCTATTCTTAAATTATGTCCCATTGTCACACCTAATGATTTTAACTTTAATATCATATTGGTTTTCAACTTCTGTGATGAAGATCTTAAGGATGCCAGTTGTTTCATCCTTAGTCCTTAGAAAGAAAACCCATGTAAACCTGCTAAAATCGTCAGTCACAACAAGACAATACGTCTTAAGATTTAAAATTGCTCACGGATGTAGGACCAAACAAGTCCATATGTAACATTTGAAGTGGGTGAGCAATAGAGTTAACCAACTTTGACAAGAAGAAGCTCTGTGTTGTTTGCCTTTAAGACAAGCCACACATGTTTGATCATTTTCAAATCTTTTATGAGGTAAGCTTCTTACCAAACCATCTTTGACAACCTTATTAATGGTTTTGAAGTTGACATGACCAAGTCTTCTATGCCATAACATGGATTCATCCAATGTAGCCTTTGCAAGCAAGCAAGCATAATCATCTTTTGCAACAATGTTATTCATATCAAAGCTATATAAGTTGCCTTTTCTAGGAATCTTAAGAAGAATCTGACTTTCATCAGGCATCTTAAAATCCTTAGAGAGAACAAAGCACATATCTTTAGTAAAAAGAACATTGTTTTTCTTATCACACATCTGTGACACACTAAAAATATTATACTTAAGCTCTTTTACATAGTACACATGTTGAAGTCCAAGTTACAGGTTTGATGACCCTTTACCGTGAACTTTCCATCAACTCCACCTCCAAAGTGACATATTGTCCATCATAATGTTCAAAATCGAGAGATAGGACTTGTTGTCGGTCATGTGCCTTGAACATCCACTATCTGTGTAGCCTTGATCGATCTTTTTGTCCTTGGATGTTCTGCACATATAAGAAAGGAGTTAGTTTCCTTTGGGGACCCAAGCCATGATTGACTTGGATCGCCTCGTGTATCAATATAGTTATATCTATCAAAGGTTATTGATACACCATTGGGATTAGTTGATGAGATAATTCCTTTAGGTTTCCATTCCCAACGTCTTTGAGGCCTTCATAGCATTTCCATGTTACCCTGGTCTTGTTTACAACCCTTGCGGTGGGAACTTTTGGTTGAGCGATGGTAGCTTCTTTGGTTTAGATTTAGGTACCCACCGTTGGTTATATTTAACCTCTATTAGAAAAGACATTTTCCTGTTTGTGCAAATTTTGCAAAAGTTGTTTTGAATTTTGCACTTGTAACAGTGATTTAGGGTGAGCGATGTTAACAGTTTTAGCGATGGCAAGAGTTTTAAGACCACTTCTTAGTTGAGCTGCTCTTGGAATCATTTTTTGTGTGAATTAGGGTGTAAATTGTTTTGAAACTGTTTGTCTCCACCCTTTTATTCCCATGGACTTTCCTTCTCCCAAAATGATAGTCACAATTAGGATGTAAATGATAAAAGCTACCACATATATAACATACTTTATTGTACATCACAAAATCACTACCTAGTTGTTGAGATTTAACATGATTCCAACTCCTCTAGTTACCCCTAGGGCCGATGACTTGTTCCTATACATCTCATCATACCGTCTGAGTTGATCTAGGTTTATTAACTTGTTTCCTAGGTTCCTCTGTAATAGTATTAACAACTTTTGGGATAAAGCCTCTATATTCTTTTTAACATTCTCATCTACAATGATGAGTCACTAGCACTTTCAAAACATCGGTTTCATGCTTAACCTCTTCCCTACTTGTCACAAATGTGTTCTTGAGAGGACCATACTCACGAATAGGTTCACGAAAATCTTCTAGGCTGTATGAGCTAAATTTATGCACGGAGGTGATGGAACACCCTTAGTGGTGGAGGAACAATATTGCGACTTGTTGTATCCCAAATTTTATCAATTGACTTAGGCCGATAATAACGGTGTCTCTGTTAAATTGACATTTACATTAATCTTTTAAGTTTCTCAAATTCTTATTTTAGTGCCTCATTCACTGCAGTCTTATGATCTATCTCTCTTCTAAGAAGAATCATATCATCATTATATTTTGACTCATTTTCTCTATAATGCACTAATTGTTTCTCTAAAACATCTATGCCTCTTCTAAGGTTTGACACAGTATAATTAGCAGCATGTAACTATGTTCTTTCCTTGTCAAATAAATCACTAAGCCTTTCACATTCCCTAGAAGCCCTACATGATTTAGAACAACTTTCAAAGTTTTGTACCTCAGAATCATAGAAAGCCATGAGAGCATGTTCTGTAGCCATAAAAGCAGCATCTGAAGGTTGTTCCTCTTGATCATCATCCATGAAACTCCAATCATAGCTCACACCATCAATCGCCAGCATTGCCTTTGGTTCTTCCACAGTTGGTTCTTTCTTTTGCTTGTACTAAGTGGACATGTTGTTGTCCTACTTTCTTGGTCTTCTGCATTCTCTAGCAAAATGCCCCAACTTGTGACAATTGAAACACTTTACTTTCTTTTTATCAAACCTGCGGTTCACTACCATTTATGTGAATTGGCTTGCCGATCTTCTTGTAAATTTCCTAGCCCTCATGCTAAGAAGAGCTATTTGCCATTTTATGTCCATCTCCTCCAAGTCATCTTCATTAATTTGCTCTATGTCTTCATGAGTTAATATAGAGCCATTAACTTGAGTGAAGATAAAAGCATAAAGGTAGGATCTCCAATACCAAACAACCTTCTTCTTTGAACTGCGGTGGTAATCATAGCATTACCGGTGGAAACAATAAAACCGGCGGTGGCAAAATCATCATCATTGTCATCTTGAATCATCACTCTCTCGAGGTTGACAACAATGCCAAGCTGCTAGAGCTTGTACCAAGTTTCCTGCCTTCTTCAATCTTTGTTCAATGAGTTTGAAGTTATTGTAAAGATCATTGAGCTTCATAGTTTCAATCTACGGTTTATTTTCCCATTGTAACATTTGTATGAAACTCGGAAGGCAAACTTCTTAGAAACTTGATTGAGATCTTCCTTATCCACCTCAATTCCAAACACGGTCAAGCGGTAACAATCTTACGAGTTTGGTGAAGATGTTGTCAAGTGATTCATTGCTTGAGCGAGAAGTTTTCATAACTTTGCTTCAATAATGTCTTTTGTGTCTTCTTTGTAGCATCATTGCCACCAAACACCGAGCAAATCTTTTCAAAAGTTCTTTTCTTTGTCGGAATTTCTTTGAAAGCAATGATCGGTCTCTAGGAAGAGTCATTAGTAACAAACTTCGGCCTTGGTCATTCTTCTTCTTTGCTCTTTCATCATTAGTTTACGGGCGATGGCTGTTACAACCACGTGTCACCAACTTTCTCGGTCTTCTTACGAGGCGGAAGGAATTACCATTTAAAATGATCTCCCATAGTGCATAGTCTTGTATGAGAAAGTATTGCTCAATCAATATCCTCCACATCTCAAACTCATTAAGTTTGCGCTTAGGAAGCCTTGGAGAAGAGTTGGACTGGTTGTTTTCCATCTCCATTGATTTGAGTGAGTAGGTTAAGCTTATTCTTTGGATCTTCTAAATCAAAATATCATAACCTTCACTCGATACCACTTGATGGATCTAAACACACACCTTGTGTTAGTGATACTTTGATATATATATATATATATATATATATATATATATATATATATATATATATATATATATATATATTAATAAGCACGAGAATATACTTAGTAATACTAGAAGATGGTTTATATGATGTAATGTAAGTGAGAACAGTTTAACACTAAGCTTCAATATTATTAAGAAATTATACGAGTGATATTGCTTATCACTAGGGTTACACCTTGAAGCTTATATGAATGGTACGTATACGAAGCAATGACCTAGGAACTCTATTTATAGTACAAGGAGTCCTTTACAAGATAAGTATAATCCTAACAATATAGAATATACACAAGATCTTTTCTATACTTATCAATATAACAATTATCCTAACATCGGATATATAACAATTATCCTAACAACAATGGTAATAATGTCTTGGCATAAAAAGGTGGTAATGAGTTTGCCCTTTGCTCGCTTTACATCCCTAATGTAATCTTTAGTAGTGTCTTCCAAAGATATCCCAAGACTATCATGAATGTTGATTTGTAAATTGAACTCTTTTTTAAGGTACCTAATGATGGGTTTCAAGATTGGGTGGATCCTCCCATGTGTCCAAGATCCATCACGATTATTCTGGATTATTAAGAAACATGAATCGACTTCAAGAATCGACAAGGAAAATACTTTAAAAGCTAGAAGATTCAAGTTCATGTTAGGATTTAGTTGGTTTTCTTTGTTATGTATTTGATGATGAAATGAAATCCAATAATGTAATTTTGTTGTTATGAATGAAATGTCTTTTGTTTTTATGTTAATATGTTGTCTTCTTTTTTATCAATATGTTCATATGGGTTGAAATGTGTTGAAATTGTTGACTTTAAATGGGTTGAAATGGTTGACTTACCAATTGGTTCAAATGGCTACTGATAAAGGATCAAAATACATCTACAAAACCATAGGTGCAAACAACATAGTTGGAAAACCACACCGCAAAACCATCACAGTTAAAAATGCGTCAATGTTTTCTTGATGTGGCCTAAAGAGACCGATTCAATAGGGTTTGCGTCAATGTGTTGGTAATAGATAATGAAATGATTTGGACAAGCCTTTCCACATGGGTGAGAATATTAGTATCATTCACTACACTATTTCTTTCTACCCATTCTACACAAAAGGTGAGAATCTTATGTCTAATTGTAGTACCAAACCCTTTCACATGGTCTTTATATACATGCATAATTACAATGTAATTTTCATCTCACATTTCTAACAAATCCTACAACTGCAAACATGAGCTCCAACAAAAACCCAGGTATTGAACCCCCTTTTTTTATCTCATTTCTCATATCTTTAACTAACCATTAATTTTCTTTTCTTTTTTTGGTGCATAAATCATAACAATTTCCAGCAATAATGAATCTGCTAAAGAAATCATAAGCATTTCCAGCAATGATGAATCTGATGCAACATCTCCAATTTCATGGTCTAACTACTTTCCTAAGGCGATGCTACCAGTTCAATGTTGATGCTAGCATGATTCAAAGAAAGACTTTCTTGATAGGATTAAGGTATTAGGTGCGCCAAATAAGGCAACTTGTGAAATGCTAGGTATCAAAACATTTCTTGTCAAAATCCACATATGCAAAAGGAAGGAAAGGAAAAATGGTTTTGTATGCTTGGTTAAGTATCATGGTTTAATATCTATGGTTTAGTAGCATAGATGAAATGCTTAAGTATGGCTTAAATGCCCTATAATAAATCTTTTGTGCCAACTATTATGAATGCAATGCTTATGTGTGGTTTAGTATCATATAGGATTTGGTAAAAAATGCAATGAAATAGATTGAAATACTAACCCAATCGTGAAATGGATTGAGCATTGTAACTTGATTGTGGTTGAAGACCAAAGACCATAAGCATTTACACCCAAAAGCATAAGCATTTACACACGCAAAAGTATAAGCATTATATGGTTTTAAAGACTCACAACAACCACCATTGCATAAGCATTTACAACTTTAAAATTCAACAACCAATGCATAAGCATTTGACTACAAAAATAATAGAGCTCAAATACAACAAATCTTGTATAAAATTTAACATCGGGATAAATAAAGGCGACCCTTTGCATAAACATATCATATTATCCAACAAGACATACCTTTGTTTTTACCAACAAGACATAAACAAACCACATTACCAAAAGATCTAAAGTGTTCAAAGACCAAAAGTAACACATTATCCAAACATTACACCTAATTCATATATCTGCTTTTCCCTTAGTTCTTGCAGAAGCTTGAGATCCACCAACACTTGAACCTTGTGTTCCAGCAACATTTGACCTTTGTGATCCACCAACACCAGAACCTTGTGATCGAGTAGCATTCACCTTACAAGTTCTTTTGTTGTGTCCAGGGGTGTGACAATTTAGGCATGTTACTTTTTTTCCCACCCTAGATAGCCTACCATGTGCAGAAATCCTTTGGCTTGATATCTCATCTGCAGTCTTTCTCTTCTTTTTTTGTGGCCTCTTTATTTTTGTTATGATTTTGGGGAAGGATAATGTATAGACTAGGGTGTTTCTTCCACAAAGGTGGTCCAGTGCAAGGGGTTGATTGTGTGATTGTATTGCTTTTCCCAAGTAATTAGCTAATAACAGCTATGCACCCATGTCTCTGGCAACCCAATATCATTTGTGTTTCCGGCCATGTCATTGATCTTTCGCAACGGCATGCTTGCAAGGCATTCGAAGAAGCTCCCATTTTTTAATTGCATGTTTTGTCTTGGACATCAACAACACTTTGGTCTTCCCATGGCCCACTAACTTGGTACTTTATTCCACCATTGAAAAGCACCAACCATAAGCATACAAGTTGTGGCGATTACTAAAACAATTCAATTATTAATGACTAAAAGTATTGAACAGTTTAAAAACATAGCAGCCACCGTATAATAGCGGCCTCATTCTTTATTACCTCAAATAACTTAGTTGCATTTGGTGTTGAGGTCCTTGACTATTTGAAATGACTTTTGAACATTAACAATTCTTTTCATCAAGTATTCCCTAACAAATTCTAGTCTTTGTGAGAATTGGAGCATCTCTACCATCCATCAACTATTTATTAAACACTTCACATAAATTGTTTAACAAAACATCACGGTGTGCTCTACCTACATTCAGCAATACATATAATAAGCAATACATCTAATAAGAAACAGCAGTAAGTTTCAATCGTGTACTGTTATCAACAAGTAATCTTCAATCAATAAACATCAAATGAATGTACAAACAACTTTGATTATGTGTTAATCAAATTATAACTTACTATATGCTTGTTGTTCATCACATGATCATCATAGTCATGAAGGACCCATTCCACAACCACCATTGTTGTTAATCAACGATTGAACATAGGATTTGGTTTTTTTTTTTTGTTTTGTTATGTGTTTTGGTGAGTTTGAGAGGAAAAGGTTTCGGGTTTTGGTGTTTAGGTATTAAAAGGGTGGGTGGGCGGTTGGGAGTGACAAATGGATAAAATACCTCTCACGTGACTAGCGACGTGGGGGACTTAACTGGGATATCTTTGCATTGTTCGTCCAAAAGGATGATTTTGTCTGCAACTTTCTTAACGGAGAGATGTAATTGCTTAAAAAATTTTAAAGATGTATAAAGAACCAAATGATCAAAATGTATTTTAAACTTTATTCCCGTAAAAATTGAACGTGAGGGACTAGTAAAAACAACACATTGATCAAAACCAAACTATCACAATTAACCCGACCCGATTTTACTCCTGCTTGCTTCACAGCAAAACAACCATGGCGATTCGTTCACTACTGAAGCATCTTCAACAACTAAGGTAAACACCATTCTCTTCATCTCAATCTCATTATTTCAACAAACCCACAAAAACCCACTAACAATTTCCTGCAGTTTTCACAATTCACCCACCAACAGGTTAAATTTTCTCAGAGGCATTTCGTCGAACACTTTATCTACATTTCAAGATACTGAAGTTGATTTTAAAAGCAAGTTGCTGTTTTTAGTGAATCCTAAAAGAAGTGTGATGCCTGTGTTGAGAAATTGGAGTCAGGAAGGTGGGAAAGTTTCGGTTTATGAGGTTCGAGATGTGGTGAGGCAGCTTATGAGGCGCGAGCGGTATAAACATGCTTTTGAGGTTTGACCCTTTTGTAATGTGGCTTGTTTATTGTCATTTACATTCATGAACGCCCGGTTATCTGTTTGTTTATGTTCATATGTTTGAATGTTGGCGCTGAACATTTATGAGCGGTTAGCGTTTAGCATTTACCAAACACTTTTATGAAACTAAAAAACTACCGCGTACGGGTATTGCTTACTGCTACTAGTAGCATACACCTATGTAGATTATATATTTCTAGCGAAATAGTTATTCTTAAACAAATTAAGACAAACATAGCAAATAATATTGTATTTTGGTTATGTTATGCTTGTTGATTCACGTTAGATACTTTATGCTCTTTTAACTTCTTGTTGAACAAACATAAGCGAAGACGAACACGTTTGTTTACTTATCGAATGGACATGAACAAGGAAATCCGTTTGCTCAAGCGTTATTTACTTCCGTTTTTTTTTTGTTTTTTTTTTTTGTTAAACGTTAATGAATAAACACAAAGAAGGCACATTTGTGTTTGTTTCGTTCGTTTACGGCCTACTTACAATTGTTACTCTTGAATGTTTACGTAAACTGGTTATGATCTTCTAATTAGTTATGGATAGAGATAAATGTAGAATTGCCTATTTATCCAAAAACAAAGTTGAATTGTATCATGTCAATGATTTTTTTTTCGGGCTAATGATAAAGGAAGTTCTTGATGTATATTCTTTGTTAGGTTTTGAAATGGATGGAGGGTGAAGAAAGTTCAATCTTTCAGAAGTTGATCGCTATGAGGTAGAATTAACAATCAAAGTCGCTACTTTGGAAGAAGCAGAAGATTATTTCGCAAAACTACCGCACATTGCTTCACGAAACGCATCATATATCCATCTTCTCAACGCATATGTTAAAGAAAAAGCCGTGAAAAAGCCGAGTCTCTTATGAAGAAAATGTATGGTTATGGTGCCCATGTGACCCCACATCCATTTAACGCAATGATGAAGCTTTACATTGCCACGTCACAGTTTGATTTGGTATTGTCTGTTATATCCCAAATGAAGCGAAATAAAATACCAAGAAATGTGCTTTCTTATAATCTTTGGATGACTGCGTGTAATGAGGTTTATGGGGTCGAACATGTGGATATGGTTTACAACGAGATGAAAAATGATCTGACGTTAAAGTTGGATGGAGCTCTCTTTGTACATTGGCTAATATTTACATGAAATCGGGACTTGTTGAAAAGGCAACTTTGGCACTTAGAACTGCAGAGAATATGCTGTCATCTTATAACCATTTTGGTTACTTTTTTCTCATTACAAATTACGCTTCTTTGAAAGACAAAGAAGGGGTTCTTCGTGTTTGGGAAGCTTGTAAAAGGTTGATAGGAAGCTCACATGTGCAAATTACATGTGTATTTTGCGATGTTTAGTGACATTTAAGGATTTTAAACAAGCGAGAAGATTTTTGTCGAATGGGAGTCTGACTGTAGGAAATATGCGTTAGAGTGAGTAATGTTCTTCTTGGTGGTTATGTTAGGAATGGATTGATGGAAAAGGCTGAGGGGTTACATTATCGCACCTTGGAAAAAGGCGGGTGCCAATTATAAGACGTGGGAGATACTTATGGAGGGATATGTTAAAATGAAGATATGGTAAAAGCAGTTTTGCAATGAAGAATGGGTTTAAGATGTTGACAAAGTGTAAGTGGAGGCGGATCCTTTGATTGTCGAGTCTATGTTGGAGTATTTTGAGAAAATGGAATTTAGAAGAGGCGATGGAGCTTTACAGATGCTTAGAGATCTTAATCTTGCTAGTTTGTCTGTATACCGAACTTTAATCAAGATGCATGTGGCTAAACAAAAACCATTTAGTGATGTTGTTAAACTGATGGAGGATGATAAGATAGATATGGATGATGATACTAAGACACTTGTTCAAGCTTCACAAATCAGTGCATTGTCATAGATGTGTATAGTTAAAAGGAAAACAAGTTATTCACAAGGCAAAGAGTTTGATTCAGGTATTAGCTAATGCCTTCATTTTTTTTCAAATATTATAGGTTAATCTGAGATTACTGGAATCCATCCATGCTTTGTATGGTATGCAAAGTTAACAAATGGGTACCTCATGTTTAGATGAATGACCATTTCTAGATTAGCAAAAGAAATATATGTTTGGTCCACGCATTATTGAGTAAGGGTTTATCACTTTACTAGGTAAAGTTCTTTGCTTAGCTACTTAACCTCACTTTTGAATATTCTTCTGCCCACATTTTGCATCTACTCCAAGAAAGAAAGAATTCGTTTTCTTTGGGTATGTGTTGTGAAAGTGATTATTGCACCTTGAAAAATCAGAATTAGATAATAAGTTAATCAAAAACTAAGATAGGTAAATAAAAAAATTGTAACGCTAAAAGTATCATTGCCATCATAACAGAATGCTTGTGGTATTGATTTCGGATTGTAAGATTTACTTAAATTCTATAACGTCTAGCAGTTTAACAAGACTATTGGCCATGTAGTTCAAGTCACTTTTGACTTTTAGTAGTGTGTATATTTCAGCCTATTATGAGACCACTGAGTGTTTTTTCCATCCAAGAAGTAGATGTGGAAATTTTACACATTTACTCCCAAATATAAGTAGATGTGGAAATTTTCAATTGTCCTAATGGTACTGAAATGCATAAGAACCTCTTAAATCCATTAATCAAATGCTTTGGCTATTTTGTAATAGGGTTTTTCTAACGTGTGCCTGGAAGCGTATATTGCAGACACCAAAAGGGACGGCGGGACCGCGAAAAGACGGCGGACCCACAAAAATACACTTTTCAAATAAAACATGTGGGTCCGGACATCCACATGTTAGAAAAACCCTAATAATATATCTTGATAGCAGTTTTTGTAGAGTTAGTGGTTTGCCCTTAACAAGCGAATATCAGTTATGCATCTACACATTGCACATCCATCAGTTTAGCATCTGAAGTGTTTCAACTATCGAACCAATTTTCTGGACCATCTTAACTGAAACATGAACAAATGCTTGGTATATATCTAATGTCATCTGCAGTGTTCTCTTTCACTCTGTACTAAAAAAATACTAAGATTGCTTGCAGAGGGCAAAAGATGAAACCTGCATTGGAGTTTTATTGTGATTAGCAATGTAAAAGGTGATCACTTCGGATCAAAACAAGTAGACAGAATATTTTTAATTTATTTTGGAACGGAGGAAGTAGAAGGCAAGGTCAAATAATTCATGAACTTATGCAAAATCTGACTCTGAATACTGGTTATGCAAATATTATGAAAGATTCTACTAGTTTTTTTAGGGGTACAAAAACTAGCATCTTTTGTGTATGGAAATGTGTACTTGTGTTTGGTCGTTTAGCCAAGACAAGCCAGCTCATTATTAAGCTTAGCAAGCTTAGGCTTACGGGGGCTTTATACTAATGTGTTTAGACTCTTCTTGAGCTCATATGAGGCGAGTTTTATCTTGTATGAACTAATAGGTGTGATTCATGTGTATTTTTAATTACCATATATTCTAGATAAAAAAAAAAAGTTTAGTTTTCATATGAAACGCCTAACTTCATACTCAGCTTACAAAGACTTGCACACCTATAAGATCTAGTCAAAACCACCTTATATAAGTCAAGGCTCGAACTTTTGGCCACTACAGATTTAGCTTGTCTTAGTTTGGCTCTGACTTACTCTAGTATGCCGCTAATTATATCAACCTTTGTACTAAACAAGAAAATCTATTCCTTCAGGTTTATGTGTTATTTGGTTACACTTTAACAGAAGATCATGAACAAACCACTCCCATGTTCTTTCAATTTATACTATAGCCTTTAGTAACCATGATATTTCATGTTAACGTTTAAGGGTGTTTGCGTTAATTTATTTACCGGGCTTATGAGCCAATTTAAATTAAAACTTATAAGCCAACACGCATGAGTTTTTACATAATTTTTTCATTATGTGCTAATATGGATTAATATTGTGTATAAATTTTTGTTGCGCGAAGGATATGACTTTATTTACTGACATGGTATTTAGGTTAATCTTGTTTAAATTTAACTATTAATATCATATTCTATACATTATGTGTGTTTAGTAGCACATAATGACTTTGAAAAAATATATGTCGTATCTCACAATAACGTGTGATGTCTTGCCTTCATTTTGATATTTATATTCTTGCTAATAATAATTTAAACCATTTTTAACCTCGTATTTGGTTAAACATATAAAAGAAATAACATAAGTCGTTATTGAATGCGTCGTAAAATATATATATATATATATATATATATATATATATATATATATATATATATATATATATATATATATATATATATATATATATATATTTTTTGAGTTATTCTTACTTAATCTCATAAAGATAAATAACATGATCGTCAGATATATATAATCTCGTGTATTCATTTAAAATATCACAATAAATGGTGCTTTTTTTTAATTTATAATTTCGTGCAAGGCATTAGCTTAATATATACTGGTTGTAATATTTTAAATAGCAACAATATATTGTTGTATTTTTTTATAAAATATAAAATATATGTGATACAAAATATAGGAGGTATTTATTAAATTTATAAAGTTACTAAAAAATATGAAAAGTGATAAGTATATTTTATTTAAAATTTAACGACTAAAGTTTTATTATTTATCCCTTGTTTTTCCATTTTATTTTTTACAAAATTAACATATATGATTTTAGCACATTGTATAAATTAGACGAAAATTTAATAATCTAACCAAATTGAGTTTCAATTTTGACTTCTATTGATCAATACAAATTGTGCACTCTCACTAATCCAATTGTAAATTTTAAGGTTCTTTTTCCAATTTGTGAAAATCTCCTATTATAATAACATATTTAAACAATCCGGAAGTTAAAAGAGAAGTAACTCAACTACTCAAGTGTATAAAGTTTAATCAAGTATTTTAGAAACATCCTCGTTTGAGATGATATACATTAAAAAAAACATGTAATGTCGGGACGTACGATACTTTTTGATGAATAAAAAAGTAAAGAAATGATCAAGTCAACTATGAAAGTGTTGGGCAATTTTTTGTGCATTGATACATGGTTAAGAGGACAAAAAGACGGCTTTGGGCAAGGACTTTGCATCCTCTGATGAGACAAAATGATCATCTTTGTAAGTCGTTTATTTGAAGGTACAACATTTTTTATATTTTGTGCTCAAAGTTAATTTCAATGATGACGAATTGGGTTGTGAGAAATTAATTATAATACTTTCAGGAGTTAGGATGAATAAGAAGAAAAATTGGATAAGTGAGAAATTGCATTTCGGATGCACCTATTAAAATAGAATCTCCCTCGAAAATCTCTCCTTATTTGAAATGTGTAGTCCCAAAATTGTTTACTTCTAAAATTGATAGAAAAATTTGATCAAGATTACTATATAACCTTTACTTAAAATGGTTATTACAAACTTTTAATAACTAATAAGGAATTAGTTAAAGGTACCATTGTCATTCTACAAAAAGTAAGAGAAAACGCAATAATAGTTGATGGTTTTTTTTAACTACGTTTTTTTTTGCCATGAACAATAATTTTGGAATAGAGAGTTAAGAACGTCAACATGAATCAGTACTTCCATGTGAAGCTTATTTGACGTTTACAAAATTTGAGAATACAACTCCGACGCCTGTATAAAGTATGCTACCTTTAGGAGGCACATAGCAGTATTTGAAACCAACAATACCCAATCATCCTGAAGCGGGGTATGGGGAGGTAAGATGTAGACAGTCACACACCTATCACACGTAGCAATATTTGAAAGCAGGGTGCTATATAAACACAAGTTGGTAAGCTAGCTTGTGCATTGAAGTAATAGGCTTAAACCCTATCGTAATTCTTAACTTCCAACATCTTGGCAAGAAAAGCATACAACATGTGCCTTTAGCACCATTGATCATCTTCTAACTAATTTTATCCCTGTTACAATTCTAGCTATTTCTTCACTTTATCATGATCATAATTCCAAGTTAAAACCATACAAATGTTTTAAGAATATAACTTAAGTCTACCAATGCAATTAGGCAAAGACAATCATATGTCATCAAAACATACTCTTAAAAATGAAACCCGTCATCGACACATTGGCTTGATTTTAAGTTAGAAGCTCGTTTACAACACACAGCAAATTGTGCAAGCTTCAAGAAACTTGATCATTGCTTATTAACTGAGTAGGCCACATCGTTAAAATTAGTTCTGTAGAGATGACAATGCCTTTGAGACATTGCGAGTTATTCGATCATGTATCGGTTCCTGCACATGCAAAATAACGACTTAACGGACTATTATTTAATCAATTAAGCTACATGAGGATCCAAGAGTTTTACCGTTGTATTGGGTATCTGAAATCTGGATTTTGTTATTGTCTCAAACAAGAAAATGTACCTGTCATTCAGAAAGATATATTTGCAGCTGATGATTAGAGAATGAAGACTATTTACCACGCAATGCAATGTGTTAGCAGTGCTTCCATCCAGGACTTTTTACGACATCATGCTTTTGCTTAGTTACAAAATCCACATTTTTTCAAAAATTCTCAATAAATAAGTAAAGGTCTACAAAATATAAGGAAGTCTTTGGACGTCCACTGATGATTGAAGTCGTAATAATCAGTTTAAAGTGTCGATTATGATTTTTAATCATTATGGGGTCAAAGATTGACTTTGGAAAAACATGTATGAACTAGTTTTGAGTTACATTAAAATCACATGTCGATTCCCTAGCTTTAACATCTCATTATCAGATTCTGATACTTCAAAATGTAATTATCACTTTCAAAATCAACATCCAAACACCCCTTATTATGAAAGACTGAATAAAAAAGCCCTGATTGTTTAAACGCATTCACAAGTCCAAAACTTGCTGTTTATTGGTCGATTTTTACAAGAATGATGTTTAGTTAAAAGACAAGCACCCTAGTTTAATAACTTAATCTCTTACCGCCAAGCGAGTTCAGTAACAAGCTCCTCTGGAGCATCAGGGAGAACCTATATGGTTAAACAATAGAAAGAATTATTGTTTGAATCATGTTTTAAGCAAGAATTTTTTTAAGAGATAGCTATTTAAAAATGATGTGATTTACCTTGTCCTCGTAGGGATTGCAGTGATCTTTGAACCACAACCTCAAAAACTCCTAACAAAATTTCATACATTAATGTCAACCAACTTTAAAAAATAAACAAATGACCTCCACAAGTGAATATTGTAACATATTGCTTTCTGGGAATTCCATTGCATATTGCATTAAATCCTAGACCAGAAACTTTTAAAAAAATTTAATTTACCCCTATATTACTATCACTATAGATGGTACCGATTTGGGTCCACATGACTGACAGTAACTATGAGAGTATTTCAAACAGTTCACAAGTAGTAATACACTCTTCTCAAACAATGCATTTTCATGGGACACTGTAACTCTGTAAGAAGCTAGTAAATACAACGACAGTGACAATTCTGGTCAAACATAGTCATAAGTAGCAAGTAGTCAAAAGGAGAAGCGTTGGACCTTATCGACATTTTCGGGTTCAAGACCATTCTGAAACCGGGACTGATAAGAATGTGCTAACCAGTATCTGCTTGAGTCAGGAGTATGGACCTGCATAAATGGTCACAACTTCTATCATCAATTTGTATAAGTTCTATTGACTATTTATAGTTACAAGACATGTATGCGCAAATAATTGTGTAATAGAGCAAGTAAGACCAGACCTCGTCAATCAATAGCACTGAACCATCAGGGGCCTTTCCAAATTCATATTTTGTATCGACTAATATCATACCATGTTCTGACGCCACACGCTGCAAATACATAGAAAAATCACAGAAAGAGCCGTTCAGAACAATAGAAAAAGATTACAGGATAAACAATCCAATGTACAGATACTAGACCATAACCAGAAATAATATGTAAACTATTCCTGTTGGGATTAATAAGTATAGAGCAAAGTTTTGGCAATAGTTCAATCCATATAAGTGCATGCTCTAGTACTCCAACGGTCTGTCATATGGCGTGGTAATGCTTTCCCCCATTAGGAAGTTTTCCAAGTTAATATCTTGTTTGACACATTGCCATAATGCCATTACATATAAATTGGGGGAGTTGACTTCAGTCAATAACATTGCTTTATTTTTGTATTTATCGAAAAATGTTTTAGGTTTGTATAATATGTGTATCAACTCAAACATTTATAAATTTTATCTAATTAATCTCTCTGCAATATTCAAGTAAAAAAAAACCCAATGTGACTCCCAGTGTCATGGGTTCATCATAAAATACTTCCCCGTGTAATATCAAAAGTAAGTTTGGACCAGTTAAAAATCTAGAAATGATACCTGACCATACTCGAATAAGCTCAATGCTTTCGTACTTGCTTCATCATAATCAGATTGACTCATCAACCCTTGTTTGACAATCTGCAAGATGAAGATGGAGTAACAATACATTTATTAAATAACTTATTTATCTATTAACTACCAAATACCACTGCAAACCTGATGTCATTATTTCAGTGTACAGGATTCACCTATATTTTTTACAACTGATAGTTATTTAGACATTTAACTAACAATCAAACAACTTCACAAACCATGTTTGGTGTCAAAATCTACCAATTAAAGACATTTCATCTAATTTTCGAAATTTTCAGGAGCATATTAACAAACAATATTAATTTTTACGAGATCAACCATTCTCCAACCATGAATAAAGTCTGTGGAGTTGGATAAATAAAAAAGTAAAGATCGACATATAAACCTCTTCTGGAGTAATGGGAACATCATGATCTGCAGCTTTAGTAGTTGGGGTGATTATATTTGCCGGTAGCCTCTCGTTTTTCACCATTCCTGTTGCCAATTATAAAAAACACTAAGACGTTATAATACAAACTAAAGAAAATGAATCAGATTATAAACAAGGCCAATGCTTTGACTACAAACCTTCAGGAATAACATTGCCACAGTAATTCCGCACACCGTTCTTATATACCGTCCATAACGATGTATCAGTACTTCCAGTCACATATCCTCGAACTATAAAGATTTAGCAATATGCTTATTAGTTGTTTAGCTTAATATTCTTGAATTATTAATTGTTTTGGACTTTTGGTTACAGATTGCACAGAAGGAGTAAATGTTATATGTTGCCTTGGAAAAACAAGCCTTAAATTCCGTTATCATTTAGCAACAAGTTATCATATCAGTTCAGAATGGCATGGAATGTAAAACTAAGATCCAACAAGTTAATCTAGTAGCACTTACCAACAAATTCTACAGGAAAAACAGTACATTTCTTTGCAATGGTAACATTTTTATCAGGGACTGCTATTATTGCATTTGGGGCAATGTGTTGAGTTTGGTTAAACCACCATAAACTTGTATCATTAAGAACCTGTAAAATATCAGTAATTTCAATCAAACTTTTTCTAGCCTTATTGCAAGTAATTAAAACGTATAAGGGATGACACTTAATGAATGGAGATGACAGCGTCTAATTACCTGGCCTTTGAATGGAATTGAAGCAAGAACCCTATCAAAAGCGCTTTGTCGATCCGTCGTGACCAACACAAGATAATCTCCTCCATCATAAATATCTCTAACCTATAGATGCAAAATTTGGATGAACTTATGTTGCAAACAAGATTGGAATCATTTAACTTAACCTGTTGCTTTTGTCGTATGGGATATAATCATTTTGATTATATTGTTAGTTGTTAATTTCAATAGTTGGAGTCATTTTTCAAACCATAATTAAGTTACACAATGACCAGGGAAAGAGGAATTACATAAACACCATGAACATGAAGAGATAAATCATAACATCAAAAGTCACAAATTCAATCTCTTTCCCTTTAAGCAAACTCAATTAAGCAGAATTTTCTTACAGATGACCAAAAAACAGATGTACATGGCGTTTTCTTAATATTTGATACTTAAGTAAGCGTACATAAAGACTGTTCAAAGTTATTTCAGGAAGATTATAACCATGGTTTTCTACCCTCTTAATTCAAAAGAAAAGCTACATTTTCACTTTGAATGCTAGCAGCATTATCTAAACACTTGTGCCAAAAGAAATTTTTATTAACTACATTGGGATCCCATGCGTCACACCTAATATAACCAAGGACTTCTCATGTAAAGGTTAATTATACCAATAATTGGTCATTGGTATAATAATAAAACTAATTTACTAAAAGTAATATCTGAGCTATAAAGCTGAAGGATAAGGCTTATTGATCATTCTAATGACAAAAGAAGTATATAATACAGCTAAGCACAAACGATCCTAATGATTTTTACCAGTATAGTGAGCATATTGTCAAGATATTACAACTTCCAGCAACTGGTGAAGGTTCTAATACTCTGATAAATATAATGTTTGGTGAATCAAGCTCAAACTAATCAAATTTAGAGATACACCGATAATTGAGATAAACATAAAACGTACACATCCTATTACCTCATTCTAATTCTTAAATGCAATGATCAATTTTAACAATGGACATTTAAACACCCCCCTAATTAAACCAAATAAACCACACACCACAATACACACAAAAGCAGCAAACAATCACATAGACAATATATATGTTTCGGCTCAAATCAACCTTAAAACACTCTAAATCCTTACAATTATCACATCTTTTCATCTTTTTAATAAAAAAGCAAAACACACACACCCAAATGTTTATATACCTTTCCTTTAACACTCTGATAAAGTATTCAATATCGGGTTCACTATTATACAATCTTAAACTAATCGAATTTAGAGATATGTGCACAATTCAGAAAAATAAAGTATTCAATTTGACTTATAGTGATACTTAACTTTGAATTTGGGTTAGCTTATCTGAAAAAGGTTGTGCTTATTGACTTATCAGTTTATAAGCTATATAAGGTCTTTTAGATAAGCTCCTCCAGCATAGCTTCTACTATGAAACAGCTAGTTTGACACAAATAAGCTTACTCAAACACAACCTAAATGCAAAGGGCCGATTGTATTCTGAGAACGCAATAAGCTAATAAGCTGCTTCACTAAGCTAAGCACAGCCTAAATACAATAATTAATTTAGCATGCACATCCTAAAAACCCCTAATACCACAATGGATACGAAGTCGGGAAATAATATAGGCAAAATATGGTTTCGGGGTTCTAATTAGCCTAAAAACGTAGCAATCTGTATAAAGTTCACCAATTTATAAATGCTTTTATACCTTTCCCCTTGTTTTAGACTTAAGAGAAGGAATCTCAGCACAAAGATTGGTCTCAGATAAACAATTCGAAAGCGAATTTTTCGCAGCAGTTATGACTTCATTTCTACGGTCACTATTAGTCAACAAATTCAAGTTCAATTCATTTTCTTGCTGCTTAGTCGCCATTACAATAAAACCTTTTTGTAATCTCTTTGATGGAATCCTGAAATGGGTTTTTGCTGATGATGATGAAAAGGGTAAAGTTCTATTGACAGAATAGGATGATGAGAGGGTTTTGGGAGGGTTTAAGGTTTGGATACATGTCATCTTCGATAGCATGTTTTAAGGAAGAAAGAAAGATTGAAATGTAAGCAGGGTTTTGATACTACTATTTGTTGTGTTAAGTAGGGTTTTTGGATTCCATGTTTGATTCCTTGTTCTACTGGGGTGTTTGGTATTAGGCTTACCGGGTGTTTGGCTAGGCTTACATGTCAATTTAATATGGGAATATTTGTTGCCGTTAAACATAGAAACTTTCTATTAGGACATTTTTTTGGGGTAAAGGGTTTTCTATTACCCTGGTAAAATATATTACTCAAAAAACAAATAAGTACAGGAAATATGGTTGCATACCACATTTACTAACACCATATGCACCCTTTGTGCTTCAAACTAACTACCATGAGATTGACATGCTCACTCATGTTACAAAGGACCTAATCTCTTAAAATCAAAATTACGACACAATTAGGCCTAACAAGACTCAATATCAGCCACAATCATCACGAACAAAAACTTGAGGAATCTTCCATATGTCCATAAGATTGACCACATTACGGGACTTCTTGAACCGAAGGATAACAACTCTAAACGAACCGTTGAAGTAATAACATCAATAACTTGCTCTTTCGACCTCTTACGCTTAAATATACGGAGATTTCGTTCTTGCCAAATGAAATAGGTCGAGGCAAAGAAACACAAGCTTAGAAGCACACTCTTAACCAAACGAGATTTAGAAATAGGAACTAACCATGCTATTATATCGTCCAACACAGGAGCAACCATAGTTGTCAATAGCGACGATAGCGGTCGCTATAGACCACGTAATGAAGCGGTCATGTGTCGTTATTACCATTTAGCGAATAGCGACAAAATTGATTTTTTTTTTTATTCTTTCTAAAGTTAATTGCATTTTTGGTCCATGTGGTATGGCCAAATTGCAGATTTGGTCCCTAAAACTTTGAAAGTGCACCAGAGGTCCCTATTTTCAAGTTTTCGTTGCATGTTTAGTCCCTGATCAACATCAAATGACTAAAATACCCTTGTCTTCTTCTTTTCCTATTTTCTTTTCAGTCCATCTTTTGAGTTTCTTACATAAATGGTCCTTGTGTCTTGCCATGTTCTATAGATTTAGTCCGATTTCTTTTCTAATTATTTATTTAACTATTAATATTTATTTAACTATTAATATTACATAAATGGACCAACAGTGTACTTTTCAAAAAAAATTTAAAAAAAAATTTTGAAAAATTTATTCAAAAATTTTGAATATTTTTTTTCGAAAAAAGTTTTTTGAAATTTTTTTTCCTAATTTTTTTGAATTTTTTTTTTTGAATATTTTTGAAAAAAAAATTTGAATATTTTTGAAATTTTGAATATTTTTTTTGAATATTTTTGAAAAATAAAATTTTGAAAATTTTGAAAACAAATTTTGAATTTTTTCCGAATTTTTAGAAAAAATTTGAAATTTCAAAAAAATTCAAAATTTCAAAAAATTCAGAAATTTCAAAAAATTTGAAATTTTAAAAAATCGAAATTTCAAAAAAATTTCAAAAATTTCAAAAATAATTATTCGAATTTTTTTTCAAAAATTGTTTTCAAAAATTTTGGAACTTTTAAAAAATTGGTTAACTTATATTAGCCATTAGATCAAAACCTGAAAACATATAAAAACTGACAAAAACGCATAAAAATGTTATTAAAACGGAAGAAAACGTATAAAAACGGATAAAGACGAATAAAAACGTGAGAAAACGGGACAAAATCGTACAAAACCGGATGAAAATGTATACTAACAAACAAAAATGCATAAAAACATGTTAAAAACGGACGAAAACATAGAAAAACATACGAAAACGTAAAAAAACGGACAAAAGTGTATAAAAACGGACAAAAACATATAAAAACGGACGAAAACGGATGAAAACATTAAAAAATAGACGAAAGCGTATAAAATGGACAAAAACGTAAAAAAAAGGGACGAGAACGTATAAAAGCGGACGAAAACGTAAAAAAATGAATGAAAACGTAAAAAACGAGACGAAAACGTATAATAACGGACGAAAACGTTAAAAAAGGGACAAAAACATTCACTTGATGGTCAAACTAACAGAAATAGTGGTTAAGGGACCAAACCCGTAACGGGTCAAAACCATAAGAAGAAGATTTGCAAATTAAAAAAAATAATAATAATAAAATTGTGTATGGACTAAATATGTAAAACCCTTCCAACACAGGGACTATTTATGTAAGAAAACTAAAAAGAAAAAGACAACATCAATGACTAAAATACCCTTAGTCTGTGTGGGCCCAGGGACCAAACATGCAACGAAAACTTGAAAATGGGGACCTCTGGTGCACTTTTAAAGTTTTAGGGACCAAATCTGCAATTTGGTCATACCACAGGGACCAAAAATGCAATTAACTCTTCTTTCTATTAAGTATAAAAGCAAAATTAGGGTTTATTTTATCACTTTTATCAGCCGCTATTCTACCATCAGCCCATCACATCTTCAATCTTCATCACCTCCAAGACGCCGTGTGGCCACCTTCGACAAACTCTCGTGTAATTACTTCTCCATCTTCTAATATTCCAATTCCAACTTTGAATCATCTAATTCCAACTTTGCATTGTCTAATTATTTTTGTGTTTGTGAACGAATGGGTAGAAAAGAAGACATAGGGTGGTCAAGTTTGATAGAGGAGACTAAAAATCATGTGAAGTGCAATTTACTTCCTTTGTTTCCACTGTGGGGATTACAAGACAAAACATCATCTTGTCGATGATTCAATGGATGTTGCGAAATGTACAAAAGTTCCCCCAAGTGAAGGCTTTATTCAAAGAAGAGTTTGAAAAGAAAAAGCAAGCAAAAGAATTCACGAATGAATACCACATTTTGATGATGATGTAATTGATTTAGAAGAAGATGAAGATGAAGAAGAAATTACTCAATCAAAGGGAAAGAGGCCCATGTCAACCACATCTTCAATGGCTAATAAAACCGAAGGTCTGTTAGATGCGATGTTCAAGCCATCGACCACGTCGGAAAAAAGCGGCACTTAGTTGGAAGTAAAGAACATGCCCAAGTCCAAAAGAAGTCGAGATTGGAATATGTGCAAAAGTTTTGTCGATGGATGTATGATGCGGGTGTATCGCTTAATGTAGTGAAGTATGATAGTTTTGGGCCAAGACTTGAAGCGGTTGCTCGACATGGTCCTCGTATAAAACCTCCTACTTATCATGAGGTTCGGGTGCCTATGTTGAAGCTAGAGTTGAGCATACCAAAAGCTCATGCAAGATAATGTAGCGAAAAGTTAATCTACGGTGTTCGTTAATGGTCGATGGATGGAGAGATCGGAAAGGAAGGGCGTTAGTCAACTTTCTAGTGAACACTCGAGGAGTATGTTCATTGATTCGGTTGATGCCTCTAGCTATTCTCACACATGCGAAGTCGTTTGAATTGTTTGACCGCTATATCCAAAAGTTGGCCCGGATCATGTGATTCAAATTGTGACGGATAGTGCAAGCAACAATGTTAAGGTGGTGAACTTGTGGAGCGAAGTATCCGCACATATATTGGACTCCATGCGCCGCTCATTGTATTGATTTGATGTTGGAAGATATCTTTAAATTGACACATTTAAAGAAAACTCTTGAAAGGGCTATTGCAAGTGAACACATACATATACAACCGCACATTGCTACTTAACATGATGAGAGAGTTCACCGGCAAAAGACATGGTTAGGCCCGCAAAGACACGATTTGCTGACTTTTATAACTCTTGAAAGTTTTAAAGCGAATGAGAAACACTTAAAAAAGCTGCTCACTGATAATTGGAACCTAAGCAAGTTTGCAAAGGAGGTAGGTGGTAGGCAAACAAGAAACACTATATTGTTGCCTAGCTTTTGGAATAATGTTAAGTTTCTTTGTGAACGTTGGTGAACCGTTGTTAAGTGCTTCGTTTGGTTGATGGGGAGAAAAGGCCTCCAATGGGATATATTTATGAGGCTATGGATAGGCAAAAGAGACTATTGCTTCCTCTTTAAATACAAAAATGTAAGTATAATGAAGTATTCAAAATTATTGATCAAAGGTGGAATTGTCATTACATCAACCTCTCCACGCAACGGGTATTACTTGAATCGAGTTTGTATTATAAGAATTCGAGGCGGTGGAGAATTGTGCCGAGGTGATTAGTGGTTTACATGCTTGCATTAAGAAGTTTTGTTGACCATGGAAGAGCAAATGCAGATTCATACCGAGCTCCCGCTTTATCGACATGCTAATGGGATATTTGGAAGCTTAATTGCTAAGAAAATGAGAGATAAACTTGCACCACGGAGTGGTGGATGCAATATGGAGCATCAACACCAACACTAAAAAGGTTTGCGTCAGGTGCTTAGTTTGACTTGTAGCTCGTCCGGTGCGAACGCAATTGGAGTGTATTTGAACATATTCATTCCAAAAAAGAAGCCGATTGGAGCGAGAAAAGGTTAAGTGATCTTGTGTACATCAAGTACAATCGGGCTCTTAGAAGAAAATATGATATGCGTGATACCATTGACCCGATTGTCTTAGATGATGCACATGTACTAGATCCGAATGAGTGGTTAATGATGGTTGAGGATGAATATGAGGATGAGGACGAGGACGATGATGATGATGAAGATGAAGCAAATGCCCCGGTGTTTGAGGGTGAAGATTTGAGATGGGGTCATGTTTCGGAGGCTACCGGGGCGGGTGAGGCAGCTTATGAGACAAGGGCAAGTAAGAGGCCGAGTGGAAGTAAAAGTGGGAGTAACAGTGGGCGTAAAAAGGGTGGCAAGGCCTCCACATCTTGATCAAGGCCTAAAAGAAGATGCTTAGTAGATGAAGATGAAGATGTGGGTGATTTGGATGCTGAATAAAATGATGTTGGGGCTTATAAACATTTTGAGCCGACTGTGGATGGCCTTGGTGATGATGATGACGATGATGATGATGAGTTGGAGCCGACATTTGATGATTTAGATGATTACTAATAGACTAATTTAGCTATTTTGGTATTTTGAATGTTTACAAATGTTTATGTGTTGAATGGTAAAACATATCTTTATTTTGCTACTATTTTATCGCTAAACAGAAATAGCGGTCGCTATTTATCGCTATTCGCTACGTAGCATATAGGTGGCTCGTCGCTATTTATCGCTATTCGCTAATGACAACTATGGCCGAGCAATATTTTGCATTCTAATAAGCATCTTCACATTATTCCACGCCTGAGAAGAGAAAATTCATTCGAAAAACAAATGATTATGTGAATCCGGTTGCAACTCACAAAGTGGGCATTGAAGCAGGTTCAAGTCGATTGAAGCACCAACATCCCGTTGCCTCAATGCATCTTGAGTCTTTAACTTACGCTTAACTACTAACCACAAATGAAGTGCATGTCGTGGAATGCAATGAGAGAACTACACAACACTTGCCCATATAACCTCATTGTCACGGGCCCTAATAGCTTCCCAAACAGCCCCAACAGAAAATGATTGAAAGTCACCATTTAAACCACGCCATACAAGAACATCACATTTTGAAGGGTCAAGGGTAGGAAATGTCACATTATTAAGGATTTGAAACCGAGTATACCACTCATTAGGCCAAACCCATGAGCCATTATAAACCAAATCAGCTACATTATATGATAAGTGGAACCCTTCTCTCGTGATATCACGAACCGAGAATAAGCTCATTAAGGGACTTTGAGGGCACCATCTATCAAACCAAACCGAAGCCGTCTTACCATCACCCAACTTGTACCAAAAGAAGTGACGAATAGAAGATCTAACCATGAGTAATTTTCGCCAACCCCAACTCATGTTGCCACGAGTCAGAAAATCCCAAAAGTTACGCCCCCTCAATTTATATGTATGAATCCATTTAACCCAAAGAGATTCCTTGTGGGTTAAAAGACTCCAAATATGTGTAGATACCAACGCAATGTTAAATAAATCAAGTCTACGGATACCCAACCCACCTTCACTCTTAGGAAGACAAACTGATTCCCATGCAACTTTAGCTTTTCCTCTACGCATATCACCTTGACACCAAAGGAAACCCCGCATAATCTGTTCAATGTCCAAAATAATACGAGCGGGAAGAATAAAACATGAAGCCCAATGCATCCAGGACAAAACCGATTGCACAAGCTGCAACCTACCCGCAAATGAAAGAAACTTGTTCTTCCAATCACTAACCCTATTTTGCACTTTCTACACAAGCTCCTTACAATCTCTATAAACAAGTCTAGTCAAGATTAAAGGAACACCCAAATACTTAACCGGGAGTGTACCTTCATTAAAAGGCATCACATAAAGAATGGAACTCTTAACATGATTTAGCACATTACAAAAATAGGCGGTACTCTTAGGCTTACATAATTTGGTGGTTAGAGGTAATCCGTGGGATTTGATGTAAATGATTTAACAAAGAAAATGAAATAAGTGTGTGAAATGTAAATGATTTCATTAATTCCAAATGAAGTTACAAGAAGTATTTATACAAGACTTGATGTAACAGTATTCTAATTATCAAAGCTAAAGTTAAAAAACTAACTATACAAAGCTATTCTAATTGTACATATTACATTCCATTACATTGAACAAGACATTGGTTATGAAGCAGTTTCATCTTTGGTGGGGTTGCAGCCTTTTGTATGCTTTGGACTTGGGCAAAAGTAATGTTTGGGTTAATAGCATGATTGGTAGAAGTGGTGTTTGGCACAATCTGCTCCAATGTAGCTTTATCATTCACTTTATCCCTTTTGCAAATTGGCATTGTGTATGGATCACAGATGCCCAATTTGGACAGACAGTTGAAATGCATATACTTGTTGAGACCTTTAGTGAGAATGTCTGCAACTTGAAACTTTGAGGATACAAAATGAGGTGTTATTTGGCCTTGTTTAATCTTATCCCTCACAAAGTGACAATCTATTTCAATATGTTTTGTTCTTTGATGATGGACTAGATTGTTGGCAAGAGCTATTGTAGAGGAATTGTCACACATTACTAAGGATGGAATAGGAACCTGAACATGTAAGTCTTTGAGAAGACACTTAAGCCATGAAATCTCACAAGTTGCATCTGCCAATGCTCTATATTCAACCTCTGTGGAGGATCTTGAGACCACTTTATGCTTTTTGGATTGCCATGATATAAGATTTGGCTAAGGAATACTGTATATCCTGACACTGATCTTCTAGTAAATGCACAACTAGCCCAATCATTATCACAATAGGTTGTGAGTTGTGAAGTGTTGTTTGTAGGGAAAAACAAACCTTGTCTTGGACATAATTTTATGTACCTAATTACTCTGATAAGGGCATTGTAATGAGGTGATCTAGGACTGTGTGAGAATTGATTTAAAGCTTGTGCAACAAATGACAAATCAGGTCTCGTGATTGTGAGGTAGATTAGCTTGCCAACCAAAGTCCTGTAGGTAGAGGGATCATGTAGAAGGTATCCATCTGTGTAATTGAGTTTGATAATTGGATATGTTAATACAAATAAACCATAGAAACTTTTATTTATATTTTACGATCTTCTAATGTTTTGTCGATAACAAACGTAAAATCATTTTAATGAAATAAATAAAATACGTAAAACAACACACTTTTACTAAACATATAAAACTATCAAAACATGTTTAGTTAAATAAAACCAAAACCATTTTTATAAAACACTTACAAGTAATATTGTTTACTTATATTTTATAAAAATGTATATGTACTTTGTATAACTTGTAATGGGTAAATAATTGGTAAAAACCAAAGTCCATAACCCATGACCCAAGACCCATGATCCATTGACTAGGTACAATGAATCTTGTTGGGTAAAAACCAAAGTGCATAACCCATACCCATGGAGCATGATCCATAACCCATGACCCATTGCATGACATCATGCATAAAGTCATATTGGATATTATCCATGATCCATGACCCATAACCCAAGATCCATAACCCATTGACTAGATACATTATATCTTGTTGGGTATCCATGATCCCAAGTTCATGACCCATGGTCCATAACCCATAACCCGGTTTGCAACCCAAAATCTGGACTAAACTGACCCAGTAGCCGGATCCCTGGTTTTGTACTGGCCGGATCCCTTGGGTAAGGGATCCACGGAACCGTGGAACATTAGGTAGTTTTGCCTATAAATAGTGAGTCATTTCTCTCTTGCTCACTAACCCTTTTAGACATATTTTCTTTCTATGTTCTAACCTCTCTAACCACAGATCCAAAGGATCATTCTATGTAGTTTTCTCTTTGTGTGAATCTCCAAGTTCCTTTTAAAGGTGAGATCACAACCTCTTGAAGACGTGCAAGCTCAAGGTCATGAGTTGCTAAGCTTCGTCATCATCAAGACCACTGAAGTGCATCTTGTTGATAATTCTTCTCTCCCTACAATAGTGTGTCGTGTTGAAGGCATTTGTGTATAGTGCCAAAGGTGTACATTCGATATGGTGCGTCGATGTATAAGTTGTGTAGTTTGTGTTAATACAAATATCGTCATTAAACGTTATTTATATTTTTGATCTTTACCTAAGTTTTGTTAACGACAAAAGTAAATTTAATTTGTATAAAGCTTAAAGCTTGTCAAGTTTAATAGATATTAAAACAAACTTTTTCAAACAATATCTTCATCATTTAAGCATTTACATTGTGACTAATCGTATCTTAATATGAGTCTAAGTATAATGTATGATAGTAGTTTTTAGAATGTTTAAGTTTCTTAAAAACTAAACATTACTTATGTATTTGCATATTTCTAAAAATAGAAAAACAACACATGACATCATGTGATGCATCATGGAAATCATTGGAAGATTTCATTAGATATTTTGTGTAGATTTGTACTCTTCATATCTTACACAATCTTACATAGATATGGTTGACTTTGGCAAAGATCTTGATATCTTGCTGTCAGACCTGGCGGCACCAAAATGTATAACGGACGGAACCCTTTCAAGGGGTCCGCCGTCCGTGGTGCCTGCTGATGGTTTTGGCTATAAATAGCAAAGCCAAACCAAGTAGTTTTTCATCCCTTTCTATCATACTCTCTTACATATCTTCTCTCTAACCTTTCTAACTCAGTTTCATATCATATTAGTGATCTCTTTTGTAGCAAAGAAGATCAAGTCACATTCAAGCTTCAAACGAGATGTTGGAAGTCTTGTTTGTTTAGTGTTGTATGATCTTGTGTTGATTCATACTTCATTGTTGCTTTAAACCATCATAATCTTGTGAGTGTGAGTGGTTAGTATTTTAGTCCTCAAAATACATTGTGTGTGGGAGTGGTTGTACCTTGGAAAAACTCGACATCTAGCTTAGTGTCGGAAATAGTGTAAGCGAAGTGTAAAGGTTTCTCCGCCGGTGAAAGGAGCTTGTTGACTAGTGAAGTTAAACTCGAGTGTGAGACTCGGGAGTGGAGTAGGCAAGGAAAAAGAGTCCTTGTAGACCGAACCACTATAAACAACTTGTTGTGGTTTGATCATTTCTTTCCTTATTTACTCTTTACATATTGCTTGCATATTTCATTAACATATCTAAGATCAATATCAATTGATCTTTCAATAAGTTTCAAAACAAAGTTTTTAATTGGTAAACTATTCAACCCCCTTCTAGTTTTCTACAGTTTGGGTTAAAGGATATTAATATCCTTTCTAGTATTTTAAAAAGGAGCTTGTCTGTTTTGGGTAGTAGTTCCTCCTTTGTAATGGAACTCGGTATCTAGTCTTATACCGGATAAAGTGTAGGTGGCGTTGTGACAGGTTTGGTTCTACCTCGTGGAAGAACTCGGTATCTAGCCTTGTACAGGATAAAGTGTAGGCTATGTTGTGAAGGCTTCTCCGCCACATTAAAGAGCTTGTGTTGTGTAGTGCTTAGAAACTCTCGAGTGGGGTACTCGGGGAGTGGAGTAGGGCAAGGAAGATGTCCTTGTAGCCGAACCACTCTAAATACTCGTGTTGTGGTTTTGTCCATCTATCAATATCGAACACACGATCTAAATGGATTGACATAAATCGATCTAAATACTTTAAAACGAAGTTTTAATCAGCAAAACTATTCAACCCTCCCCTCTTCTAGTTTTTCACAATTGGCATCAGAGCTTCGTTACCAAGTTTCTTAGAGTATATTGTACTTTAAAAACTTGATACGATCCGCGTATGTTTGAAAACTACAAAGAAGGAAATTTCTCAAAACAAAAACTATGTTTCAATATATATTTTTTTATCATTGGATGTTGATTAGATGGTAACACCCATTTTATCTTACATCTTATCGTTGGATCCAAGGTTGGTGGTTCAACGCCACTTAAAGGGCATCAATTAACCATTCACATGCTTCAATATTTTAAAGCATGTGAGCCTCATCAAAGGAGGCGCCTGTTAGGCATGTCACCTATATCACTGATTGCGATATGAGCCGTACCTCTGAAGGTATACACAGTTTCTCAATAAGCTTATCCAGCTCCTTAGATAGACCTTTATTATTTATAGACTGCATTTCGAGCTGGTAATTCCAAGTTTCTATTTGTGATTACATAAAACATTATGTAAAGTCCGCAAATGATTTATAAGAACAGAATAATTAAAGATATATATGCTAACTCTATGTCATAGTTTAACATTAAAAATCCGCAACCATTCGTCCATGTTATCAACACAACTTGCAGTTGCTTCAAGTACATGCAACACCCGAAGGACATTAAGACAGAAGAATCAGAAAAAAATACCTCAACTGAATAGGTGTGGGAAGTTAACTCAATATATAGCCAATGAATCAACTTGAACCCTTCTTATAAAGCAATTTAAAAACAGTAAGGCTTCGATTTGTAATTAGTACGGTACCCTATTGTTATGTCACGTGAAGTTCTAATATTTCAAAATTACGTGATCGCGATACGTACATATCTTAATTATGAATATAAACAGGTTTTTTTTTATCAACATAAGTCAAAAGACCCCTTGTTTGATCCACAATGCCCGACAAACTGATAAACTAGGGCCAAAATCATTTATGAAAAGTCGACCACCTGCGTTTGCAGCAGCCATGGCAGGGTACCCCATCTTATATCCATTTCCGTTTTGAACAATTCAATTTCAAGTATTACTAATTGACCCTTAATAACGTTATAAACCAAAGAAAATAGTTAGAATAGTAAATTGCCTATATATAAAGCTCCTTCGTTAGTATATCATATTTAGCATTTGCATTGCCTTTGCTCTTTTGGTTGCATCAACCACTTCCGAAAATTTTGAAAACTTCAAAGTTTGAGTTTTTCGAAAAATTTTGAAAAATTTTGAAAACTTTGAAAATTTTGAAAAAAGCTTGAAAATTTTTTAAAAATTCGGTTTTGAATTTTTTGAAAATTTCAAAACTTCTCCTATTGCTTTGCTAACTTTAGTGTCACACACATCAAAACGCCCAAACTCATCCAAGTCCAACAAATTGCATTTAAATCAAACGTAATAAAACTACAAATTTTGTTTGGATGTTCAATGTTTTGTTAAATTCATGACATATATATTAATAAACAATTTTAATCACTTTTATAGCAAAAAAAATCATATGAATAAAACCTTTAAAGAAAAACCATTAAAATCATAAGAAAACTAATCAACATATACACATAACAAAGAGGATGTAATATGTTTGAACCTTAAAAGGATTACTTTGGATTTGTCGTAATTATCAAACTTAAATCAATGCTCTATTTGTTGCGTTCCAGTTTTTAGCATCAGATCTTTAACAGATGTTTCATAGATCGAATTATTGATCAAATTCTTAAAAAAAGGAGAAAAAAAATATTACAAATAATTAATCTTTTTATAAAAAGGTTACATATTTATAAATTATAAAAGAAACCCATTATTCATATAGCCATAAAAAAGAAAACTTAATCAATAAACCCACTAAACCTAGCACCAATAGCATTCTTAACACCATACATACGTACCAGTTAAGCTCAAAATCAATATTAGTAACTAAAAATCAGAACTACTTATAAAAAAAATGGGGGTATCAAGAAAAGCTTACCAATTAAATGGACCACTAATCCAAAGACCAGATTCCCAATTATATAACTTAGAGTTAATTGCGAAAATCATCCCTGTGGTTTATAGGGTATAACGAAAATCGTCCATAGACTTTATTTTTAACGGATCCTCTCCCCGTGGTTTTGACCCGTAACCTGGTTTGGTCCCTTGACCACTTTTTCCGTTAGTTTGACCGTTAAGTGGGACTGAAATGACATAAATACCCTTAAAACTAAGGTCCTGTGGTTTGTGAGATGTAACGAGTTTAGTCCCTATTTTTTTTATTACGTTTTTGTTCGTTTTAATCCGTTTTCGTCCGTCTTTATACATTTTCGTCTGTTTTTCTTACGTTTTTAGAGCGTTTATTATCCGTTTTCGTAAGTTTTTATCCGTTTTTCGTATGTTTTCACACGTTTTTATACGTTTTTATCCGTTTTCACACGTTTTTATACGCTTTCATCCATTTTTAAACGTTTTCATCTATTTTAAACGTTTTCGTCCGTTTTTCTTACGTTTACATACGTTTTTATCCGTTTTTATTCGTTTTTATACGTTTTTAAAAGTAATTATCCGATTTTTTCTAAATATTTAAAATTTTAAATTTAAAAAAATTATTGATTTTTAAAAAATTAAAAAATAAAATAAAATAATTATCTAATTTTTTTTCAAATTTAAAAATAATAATTATCGAAAAATAAAATAGTTATTTTTAATTTTTAAATTTATAAAAAATAAAAGAAATTTAAAACTTTTAATTTTTAGAAAATAATTTTTTAAAACAATAATCATCGAATTTTTTAATTATTTTTAAAATTTCTTTTAATAAAAATTAAAAAAAAATTAAAAAATTTAAATTTTAAAAATTTTTAAAAATCTCGATAATTATATTCTTTTTAATTATAAAAATTTTAAAATATTTTTAAAAAATTTCATTAAAAAAAACCTATTTTTTTAGGGAGAATTTCATGTATATCCTTGTAAAAGTTTGATATTACGTCAATATCCTGCAAAATTTCTAATTTCATCAATATCCTTTCAAAACTCTAAAATACTCATATATACCCAAAAACTAATTATATTGTATTTATAATGATTTTAATTTCTAAAAGCAATATTTACCTCTTATTTAATAAGTAAAATGACTATTTTGCCCTTTTGTTAATATTACTTACATACCCTTTTCTTACTATTTTACCCATTTCTTAATAAGTAGAAAAGCTAGTTTATCCATGATATAATAATTCGACAAGTTGTTCCATACACCATTAACAACATTACTTGTATTTAACAAGTTTTATCATCACATTACTATAGCTGTAGATTAAAGTTCAGATGCAAAATAACATCAATTTTTTCATTCGAAAGCCATGTTGCCCAATACAATACTAAATTCAATACATGAAAAGTATTCAACAAAATAACACCACTTCAAAATGTTTAACACTCGAATGAAGTCAAGTTGCTTAATCTAATACGACAAAACCTTTCTTCATGACATGTTCTTAAACTTGTAAATGAAAAACATGGTTGCAACTCCTTTACGCAACTTGTTTAGTTTTGCTTCGAGTTATTAGTCTCGCGAGATTTTGTATTCTTTACTCGACGTCCCCTGAAATAGAAAAGTGAAAGCATTCAAATTCAAAGTACCACACTGAGATTTTAATTGGAAAAGTACATATTGTCCATCTTTAACCAAAATTCAGCAAAGATTCACTTTACCTGATAACAATCAAAATCTAATTCAATGACATGTGAAACAATATTGTCCATCATTTAGAACGTACATGAAAGACTATCAATAATTGGTCAATATGAGTATTAATAAAATACTATCAATATAACCATCATCAATCCATCTCCCTAAGCAGTTGTCACTTTCATTAATTCCTTTTTCCTTTTTTAGGCGTTTAAAAGGCTTTTAGGAATACTCAGTCATTTGCTTTTCATACTATAATTCACTAATAACAAAAGAGAAATAAATGATAGTTAAACAACTTACCAATAAACTTGTATTGAGATTTGGAAGACGGAGACATCACCGGAATATGAAAAGACGAGAGATGGAAAGAAACAAAGCAAGTAAATTATTTTGATTAGGGAAAGAGGGATAAAATAGTAAAATAGCATTTACCTTAGTATTATATATTACTTTTAGAAATTAAAATCATTGTAAATACAAAATTTAATTAATTTTTGGATATATATGAGTATTTATAATGTTTTGAGAGGATATTAATGAAATTAGGAATTTTGCAAGGATATTGACGTAATATCACACTTTTACAAGGACATACATGAAATTATCCATTTTTTTAAAATTTTAAATATATAAAAAAAAAATCGATAATTATTTTAGAATTTTTTTTCATTGGTGGTGGTGGACGATGGTGGCGGCGGTGATAAAAACGTGTGAAAACGTATCAAAATGGATAAAAACGTATGGAAACGTAAGAAAAACAGACGAAAACATATAAAAAAGGATGAAAACGTTTAAAAAGGGATAAAAACGTATACAAACGTGTGAAACTTACGAAACACGGATAAAAACGTATAAAAACGTGTGAAAACGTACGAAAAACGGATAAAAACGTGCGAAAACGTATAAAAACGTAAGAAAAACGGACGAAAACGTATAAAAATGGACGAAAACGTTTAAAAGGGATGAAAATGTATAAAGGTGTGAAAACGTATGAAAGCGGATAAAAACGGGTAATAAACGCTTTAAAAATGTAAGAAAACAGATGAAAACGAACAAAACGTAATAAAAAAATAGGGACTAAATTCGTTACACCCCACAAACCAAAAGGTCTTTAGTTTTAAGGGTATTTATGTCATTTCAGTCCCACTTAACGGTCAAACTAACGGAAAAAGTGGTCAAGGGACCAAACCCGTTACGGGTCAAAACCACGGGGAGAGGATCCGTTAAAAATAAAGATTAGGGACGATTTTCGTTATACTCGGTAAACTACAGGAACGATTTTCTCAATTAACTCTATAATTTATTATGAAGATGATAAACAAAAAATCCTACAAGATTACCTTTGTATCATGCCCGTTTTTAGTGTTCTCCGTCTTAATTTAGGGTTCTTGGATTTTAGGATTTACACCTACACTGGATCGCGTTGGTCAAGAAGTTGGAGATATAAAACATCTAATATACAAAATTAAATCTGTTTTATAATTAGAGATTTGAGGATTCTATTATAAAACATAAAATAATTGATTGTAAATCAAGGAATGAAGACAAAAAGAGCACATTAAGGTTTTTCTTTGGAGAGTTGTGGATGGTCCTAATATTATGATTAGCGGCAGAAGTTGTCGATTTAGGGTTGAGGTGGGTTTTTTTAGGTTTTGGAGAAGAAAGCAGGAGAAGTAGGGTATTTTTAGAGAGGCGGTGAAGAAGAAAGGAGGGGTTTTTATATACCTTCCTTATGTTTTGGCATTGTTTCTTACGTTTCTGATATTGTCTCCTTATTCTGATGGGTGTTGTTTATTTTGTTAAAAGGTCCCTCTGCCCTTTTTTCCAAAGTTTTTTTATTCACATTTTTTATACACATATGTTTTGGGATTTTTTTTGTAACATATCCGATTTTTTTCTCAATTGAGCATTCCTATTGGTCAATTGCAAAATCTTGGCCTCCTATTGGACAATCGAATCCCTCGATTTCAAGATAAATGAGTTTTCTTATTATATAAAAGATGTTGAACCTGATGGATAGTTTCTACTCGGGACAAATATAATTAATGAGGCCGACTCGTGTTTCTTATTTTGGTAAATATGTTTTGAACTCAATGCTTATTTTCCTTAGTTTCACTTTTGGTGTCACATGCATTAATTTTTTTGGTAAATAAAGATTTTGTATTCACATGACGAAAATCTTGAAAACTTTTCTACAATTAGTAAAACAGTTATAATTTTCAAAATAGTAAAAGAACACACGTTACTACATAAAGTAATTAATATATTAAAAAACTTAGTAGTGGTGTTATAGCACGTATGACGCGTATATAAAATGCTATAACACATTATGGCTTGTCATAAGATCCCGTCATGGCTATACCACGTGTTGTCGGTGCATTTTTTAAATTGTTTTGAATGTATAAAAAATAAAAAATTTCTATACCTTGTTACAATTTTTTATTATACGTTATGAAAATATTAGAGGGAAGGTGTGGTGAAGATGGTTTACCTCTTCATCACCGCCACGTCAGCGCCACCTCATCATAACAAATCTCCACAACTAACCCCCCCACTCATAACAAACCTCAACCTCTTCATTTGGGGCCCGCCACTACAACTTTATTTTTTTATTCAAATTTCCAAATAACCTAAATTCATTTCATTAAAAAAAATACATTAAACAATATAATAATAAGAAAAATAAACACGATACGTAAAATAAAATAAAAAAACCGACACGGGAAAAAAAGTACTAAGCATACTAATACTACGAAACCTAATCATCTCGTTCGGCAAATTCTCTCATTATCTTTTCCTGCCTCTTTCGGATGATCTGTGCTTTTGCCGGGTCATCGGCCAAACTGGGATTTAGCATGAGAAACTTCATATCCTTCATCTGTTGGATAGCAATTTCCTTCTCCCGCCTCGCCTCGTAACAAGCCATATGAGCGTCGGCTTTTTGAGCATATTTTTCGGATATATGACCGAAAAAGTACTCGATTGACTCCACCGGAGCTCCAGGTGCTCGACGTTGAAGTCGACTTTTGTTTCTTTTGGCTCGATTCTTTTTTCGCCATCTCTTTCGGGGCGAGGTCGCTTTTCCGGGCGAATATATCTCGAGATATGTAATGTCAATCGGATCTTGCATCCCACTGGTAATTTTTCAAAATATCCCAACATTTTTCATACCGAACTCCTTCCCAAAGATAACGTTGCAAAGCTCGGTTTGCATTCTCGACATGATCGTGGTCATTTCACCACTTCGACGTAGATGTTTGTAAATAGCGTTGAATTTTGGCAATCACCGTTAATCCTCGACCATTTACCGGTGATCATATTTTTGGTATCTTTGGTCATCGGTGATCGATTATTGAACATGTCCATAATGTCGTTCAAAAGAAATCTTGAACGGTCATTTCCGTATCTCTATCTTGGGAAATTTCTATCCAACATCATGCAAGCAACCTTTCTTCGACTTGCTCCACTTCCTCCTGTCGCCGCCCATGACTTCCACATCTTCGTCATCGTCTGCGTCCGAATCCACAACTTGTTTTGTTTTTTGCCTTCGTCTTTTCCTTCTACCTTGGCGGTTCACGTGATTTTGGTACTTTGAATTGTGAACCGACGATTGTGATTCTATTTGGGGAAACGTTTGAGGTTGCGTTGGTTAAAAACGTGGAGGTTGTGTTGGTTAAAAAGCGTAGTGATGGAAATCGGGCGGGTAACTTCGAATCCTTGTTGAAACACATATTGTTGGTTAAGAAAAATTTCTTGTGGAGACGGGTTGAAATTTTGCGAGGAGGGTAGACGGGTTTGAAGAACCCCGTGATTCAGTGGGTTTGAATTTAGTAGGTTTGTGAAATACCCTCCGTCATTTGGGTTTTGAGACATTGTGAGATTTTTTTTTGAATAAAAGGATAGAAAGTTGAAGAAGATGGAGGAGATGAAGATGATAAAAATGGTGGTTTATGATATGTTATTTACAGGGGTGATAAGTTTTTTTTGTTTTTGTTTTTTTTTTTTTTTTGTTTTTTTTTAAGAGGGAAGATATCCGTTTAGCAACGGATATAATTTTCGAAATTAAATTATATCCGTTTACGTGTCGAACTTAATTCGTTGTCACCATGAAGAGGCCCAGATGAGCGGTACGGCAAGCTCCGCCGGTGTGACGGCGAGGCGCCACGTGAGACGGCAGCGAGGCAAGACGAGCGACACCTTCCCCTCTTAGATGACAAAAGCTGACTCAACTAACCATATGGAATATACCAAAATACCAAACACCCCCTTAAGAAAAAGACCGGGTAGAAAAAAGGAAAAAAACAGAAGGAAAACAGAAAACGCAACTCCTTTCGGGTTGTTGATTGGCAAAATCTGGAGGCGTCACTATTAAAGGACCATTTATAAAAAGCGTTTTCACAAAAATAAAAAAACACCCTCCAAATAAATCAACCAGATCTTCCCCAACTAATCGATCCACCATTCACTCACCCCCAATTTCCAACAGACAATACCAAAATTAGGGCTTCTTTTCATTCAAATATCAAATTCACTCATAAAATTAACCTATAAATCAATCAATAAAGTCATCAATCCACATTTTCTTATACAGTCGTTACATTAAGGTTTGTCAATTTTGCCCTAATTTAATTCACATGCAACCAACAAATAATAAATTTTTATTTATTTGTTACTGATCCTCATATATTTCTGATTGTTTTTAGGAAATATATAATGATCTCATTGTATATTCATTTTTGATTATTAAGTTAGTTTTTGTATATAGGTTTATTTTAATTTTTATTGTTAGGATCAAATTAATTTTTAGTGAAACTTGGTTAATTTTTATATAATTATGTTGTTTGTAGGATCACATTAGTGATTACAGTTATTTGTTACTAATTTCATATGTTTTTTAAACTGTTTATGGGATCGCTATAGCGTTATCTTTTGTATATTTCGTTATTTGGTTATTTACTTATTTGTTACTAATTTTTTTATTTTTTTTTGGTTATTTTTGCAGGATTGCGTTAAGATTATTTTGTGTTTAGTGAAGTCGGATTAATTTGGGTTTGATGAGGAAGAAGAGAAAAGGTAGTGATTTATTATGTACTAGTAGTAAGAAGAAGGAGATTGTTGAATCGACGGGTGATTCGGAGTCGTTGATATCGAATTTAAAGTGTCATTACTCTTTAGAAGATTACGTTAGGATAAAGAAACGGTGTTGTAAGGAAGATGTGGCGTGTAGCGGGGAGGGTGTTACTGGGTCGCGTAAGATTGCGGCTACTGCTCCTCCGTGTGCGACGTCGTCGTTGGTTTTGAATGGGAGAGGGATTAAGAGGAAGATTGGGTGTATTGATGTAGCGACGCAAATGGGTAGGAAGAATAAGATTGTAGAGGATTATATTAAGGGTGATAGTATCGGGAAGGGGAAATTTGGGTCCGTTTGGTTGTGTAGGTGTAGGGCTAGTGGTGTGGAGTTTGCGTGTAAGACGTTGGTGAAAGGTGAAGAGACGGTTCATAGGGAGGTTGAGATTATGCAGCATTTGTCGGGGCATCCGGGTGTTGTGACGTTGAAGGCGGTTTATGAGGAGCCGGAGTCGTTTCATTTGGTTATGGAGTTGTGTTCGGGTGGAAGGTTGATTGATCAGATGACTAAGGAGGGTAGGTATTCTGAGCAACGGGCGGCTAATATATTTAAGGAGTTGATGACGGTGATTAAATACTGTCACGATATGGGTGTGGTACATAGGGATGTAAAGCCTGAGAATATTCTTTTGACAGCTTCGGGGAAAATTAAACTTGCAGATTTTGGCTTGGCAGTGAGGATCACAAATGGTATAACTCTCTTCTGTCTTTTGGTTTGAATTAAACGTTTTATACTTTATCTCTATTTCATGATCTCCACACAAGAAGTTATGCTTTGCATATTTATAGTTTTGTTTATTTTCTGCTCAAGTTTGTATATATATATCTCACTTTGCTTCATACTGAATATTTTCTTAACTGATATTAGTATACTTGACCGACATGGAGGTTACTCCTTTGTGGCCAAAATGTCACCAGTTTGAATCATGTTAAAAAAGTTATATATATTAGTAGTATGCCTACTTGAATCATACTTCATGTTACTGCCTAGGTATATGTTAAAAAAAGACCATATTAATGGTGTTAGCGAATTGCACGCATAATAATGCATTTTGATCAAGGGTGAGTCATAGAAATTATCTCTTCGAGTCACTAAGAAAGTTGCCATACGAATTTAGTATCCAACCCTTGCAATGCTCTGAAGTTTTGTACATGGTGGTTGCTGTTTTGTATTGCTTCATTCTTACTTTAATTCTTAGTCAACCTAGCGCCCATGTATATATTTGTAGACCACAACAATGGTGTTAGCCTATCCGGAGAGTTTTACACTTATTTGCTTCTTGTTGTGCTAGTTTCCATGTCCACAATAGTAATGGGTTTGGTATCACAAAACGGCTTGTATGTGTGACTAACACATATTATAGGAAATTTGCCAAGTGAAGATATTGTTTTGCAGCAAATGTAAGTGTACATGAGTTGACATGCAAAGAGATTCGTTTTGTTTTTTTTGTTTTTTTTTTTTTTTTCTGTTTTTCTTTTTATTTTCTGGCATGTGGCTTTCCCCTCTTCCATACATAGTGAAGCTCATTTCTGTTTTTTTAATCAACCTTTAACCCACTCTTTTATCCAATGTATTAGCCACAATAAGAATAGGGGATGAATCGATGGATAGGGCTTTGGACTTTCGCCGCTCCTGAACAAGTTAGGCGTAAGGGAATGGTCACTTCTCACTTTTTAGTTGTAATAGTTGAATATGATGCAGAATTCACACTGTTGCAGGATTGATTTGAGGATCGGAGAATTAAGATATCATCCCAGATGTTAAGTGCCACCATAGTTCTGGGTGGGTCTGGAAGAGTGGGTCAGTGGAATCGAATGCAGGTCTCGAGACTGGTTGAAAATTAAACTAATGTTGATGAAGAATAGATGTTCAGTAATAAAATGCGAGCGAAGATAAAAATGAAATAATAAGAAATTATAATACTCGGTATTCGTTAGGTGGAATTAAATGAACTGTTGCTCTTTCTTGACCATTAATTGGAGAATGACTTTAAACACATGCACGTACAACCATCCAATTCAACGCATTCACACATCCTTTATGCATTAAAATCATACCCTCTTCTTCCAGCTAACTACAATCTACAATTTACCTTTCCGCCCTTGAAAAGCCGAGCCACAGACTTTCTCACTAATCTACATTGCCCTTAATCTACATTAAGCTCTCACAAAAGAATAACATACCAGGAGTTATATATTAACGAATCTCAGTTAAATCACCTGTAAAAGTATTAGGATTTCTTATCAGCATACATGATACAGCGGACTGTTGGAGACGAATAACTTCTCACATTCTTGCATCTTGCCATAGCAATAAGGGGAACTCTCTTCCAGGCAGAGACTAGGTGTCGCAAACATTGAAATCAATTTACCTCAAAGGAATTAGAAGGATGGAATGAAATGTGATCACTGGTTTCATTCATTTGATCAGGGACTGGAGAAAAATGATATACAGTATTGAAACCGTTACACAATGAGTAAGGACCTAAACTGTAACATGTTGTACACATTTACAGAAAGTATAATTACAAGAGAAAACTGCCAGTTCATCCCTGGCAGCCCAAACTTGGCCTGTACCATCTCTCCCTGCTTAATGGAACTAAATGTACCTGAAATTCTAGCATACAATCAAACACCACTCACCTTGTTTGGTGCCCCAAATGAACAAATTTTAAATGATCTCTTGTACTAACAAACTCAGTTCGAGTTTCAATTGTTACAAAACAATAAGCATAAGTAATGCTGACAATTTAAGGAATTGCAGGCACAAGTTACGTTGACAAATTAAAGGGTTGGGTTTTTTATAAATAACCTACTGACACGTAAAGTCATTAGACATAACATGAGTGATGAGTGCATGTGTATTTAATTTGTTTAGGATGCATATGCATGGATGAACTTGTGCACCCACATAATAAAGAAAAGGAAGAACAGTAACTTCAAATAAAGCAATATTAAAAGACTTAATCCTTAGGTTGGTCTTGTGTTATTGTAAACAGTAAACGGCCAAGAAAATAAAGAAATTGCGAGAGTTTTTCAACTATATGTTCTTGCATTGCATGCCCTTATGTTTAAGAGGTTGAGATTCATTGACTTGGGCTGTGTTTGGCAGCGGGCTTATGAGGGGCTTATGGGGCTTGGGCTTCTAAAATAAGCCGGCTTATAAAATAAGTCTCGTTTGTCATGCGGGCTTATGAAATCATAAGCCCCTAACAGGGGCTTAAAACTTTAGCCCATAAAATGGGCTAAAAACTTTAGCCCGGGCTTATGAACCATAAATTACATATTTACCCACAAAATATCTAACATATACCATAAAACTCAAATAATTATATCCTTTTAGTAATTTTGCAATAATAAGCCCCAGCCCCACCCATTTGCCAAACAAGTATACAAAATACAAATTTCAACTTGACATAATAAAGCCTAGCCCCACCCCACTCCAGCCCCAGCCCATCGCGCCAAACATACCCTTGGAACTGGAAACTTTAGTGGCTATGCAGCTTAAGTGCTTAACTAACCATTATTGGACCACTGTTGACTTATGATGTCAGAATTAATATTCTATGGTAACAACGATGTGAATAATTCAGAATTAACAATCTGTATATTTTTCAAATTGGAAGAGAAACCTCTTCAATGTTCTAATGTCAACACAACAAAGGTGTAATTCTTCAGTACCAACATATTATTATACAAAACACTAAGATCCTTAACCTTGCTCATTGATGGACCGTGTCTGGTGATTTTATGGAATTGAAACCATTGTGATTTTGTTTGGGCATAATCTTCCTAGTTGATTTCATTTTTAGCCAAAATTTACTGGTATTTTTTGCAATACGGGTTTTTAATAACTACTTGTGCGTTTTACTAGCGCATGATGACAATGCACTTCGACATTTTTGTTGCTAAATGCTGTGATCAATTAAACAGGTCAGAGCTTAGCTGGCTTGGCTGGAAGTCCAGCGTACGTTGCTCCAGAAGTTCTAACGGGGAGCTATTCGGAGAAAGTGGATGTATGGAGTGCTGGTATACTGTTGCATGCTCTTTTGGTTGGTGTTTTGCCATTTCAAGGAGACTCGTTGGAAGATGTCTTTGAGGCAATTAAGAATGTGGAACTCAATTTTCACACGGGAGTTTGGGAATCCGTGTCCAAACCTGCACGTGATTTGCTTGAGCGCATTCTCACAAGGAATGTCGATTCTCGAATAACAGCTGAGGAAGTATTAAGTAAGTTTTAAAAATAAAAAAAATTCTGCTAATTCTGTTATAGTTGAATATTTATAGCTAAATCTGTTTGACCCATTAAATATAGAACATTAATGCTCAAGATAGAGCAAACTGTCTAATATCTATTGATCTTTTGTCAATCTATGATTTAACAACATGCTAAATAACAATGAACCTATTTCCAAATTGTTTGAAGCAGCTCACTATCTGACATGAAAGATAGATTCAGCCACTCACCCCGTAACATGGTTTTCACTTTTTTCTAGTGCTCTATATAAAAGAAGGTAAAGAAATAGGAACAGGGGAACAAAGGGCAAAGTCTAAGAAAATGTAGTTATTACAGAAAATAAGTTAAAAAAAAAAAAAAAAAACTCATCTGCAATTTTTAGCTTCATCTGTGGAAGATGACAGTGTATAAGAAAATTTAGAACATTAAGGATGGCATATTTGTGAAGATCATATCGGAATTAGATGATTAAATATTTTATATTATATCCTCTTTAAATTGCAATCTCTCTCTTCACTGCAATATCTTTCTATTTTCTTGTACTATTTTTTTCCTAAGAATAGGTAGCAGAAATTTGTGATTATTTATTGGTGATAAATTTGGATGTTTCAGGCCATCCATGGATTATATTCTACACTGAACGCAATTTAAGATCTTTATCATTCAAGTCAAAATCAAAACATCAAGCTGGAGCATCTTTACATACAGCAGCTACAACATCATTAATCGAGTTGACTAGAAAAATCACCATTGATGGTAGTAAGGTTATCAATAACCTATCTGCATCATTACTAACATCTAGAAGTTCAGGCCGCGATGACTCAGAAGAACAGGATGATACCGGTTTGGTTGATGCACTTGCTGTTGCAATCTCTCATGTCAGAATTTCAGAACCTAAAAGAAGCCGATTATGTGTACCTACCAGTCCAATCCGAGAGCAGTGTTCTTCTGTCAACACCAGTAACCTTTGCAAAGCATGTTGACCCATGACTTGACTCACAACTTATTCTCTCTAATTTTGAAGATCAGAATTGACTTTGTCCGACTCCCATGGTGTTAACAGTAGAAGCCTAACAAAGCGTGAAGAAAACGTAAGAAATTGGTAAATAGTGATTGTAAATATAGCAAGTAGATTATGGTACCGAATGATGATTTATGTAGATTGGTTGGCTGGGTGGGCAAATGAAGGGTATGGTGTTTGCTAGCTCTTTCTTTGCGAATATGGTGTTTTTTTTCAGTTTTTTATAGTCTGAAAACTGTAACTGAAGTTATTAATAAAATGTTCATGTTCGTGGGGTTTTACTTTGGATTATAGATTTTTCTGATTTCTGTTTGGGGGCTCGTGAGGTGAAATGAATATTTGAATATTCTGGATGATGGTTTGGAAATTATGGATGATACATGATGAAAACTGAAAAGTAATGGTATTGTTAAAAGGTAAAATGATCAACCCTAGTAGGGGGTGCCTAAGTGATGGTATGACGATCAACCCTACTAGTAGGGTGGCTAAGTGATGGTATGACGATAAAGAGGTGGGAGGTCATGGTAGTTGCGAAGTTGGTTGAAGTCAGTTGTGATGTGCTTTGTGGAAAATTTTAAGATGTGCAAAATCTGAAGTGAGCTGAAAATAGTTTTTTAAGATCTTTTTCTAAATTTCTGGTTGGGGGCACGGGCGGAGCAAACAGGGTGTCACGGAGGATTCCCGTGGGATTCCTGTGAAACTTTGTTTTGCAATGCTAGATGCTGTTTTTGTTAGTGCCATCATAAGGTACATAAACCAAACTACGTAACTTGGAGCATCATCAAGGTACTGATCCAGCGAGACAAAACTATCAGGCATCCTTGGTGTGAGTAGCTACTTGCAGGATTTACAAAAGGAATAGTACGTAGAATATAGTTGTATTAGACATATTTATATTGAATTCTGTTATTATCGTAATTCAGTTAATGTATTTTCTTTCAACTTTTCCTTGGTCTTGCATATATATCCCACACACATATGTAAAGCCATGAAGCCCGAATCTGCATCCGTTCGATACTGGTTACAGTTAAACTTGACTAGCTTTAGTTGAACCTTAAATGTATACACTTGTGCTTCCGTTATATGTTGTATCTATTGTGTTTAACTTATGAATCAAGTTGGGCACACATGAAAAATATTAAAAATAGACCGAACAAGACGATGCACAACCCACATAAGAGCATTTACATGGGAATGCCTGCAAGCTTATGTTAGTTCAATATGTTGAATACAAATATATTTATTATAATAATATTTTACACATTGATATCTTATAAAAAAAAGTTAATGTAGTTGGCATATGAACGAATTTGATTTAATCGGTGAAAAAAATTAATATAAAGGCACGATAATTCGACCTCAAGTCAATAATGGAGAAATTTGTGGTTACTAGAAACTCTTATTTATCATGATTTCTTAGATTTGTTATGTTTCTACAATTCTACTTCTACGCTATCACAATGCAAAACATTGCTTTCAGCATCCCACGAACTTGAGGTAAAATGCATGAAAAATCCATGAAATCTTAAAAATCAAACAGACATAATCAAATTTCTGTAGACGTTTTTTCACCTTCATTTTGCCCGTTCAACAACCATAAAAAAATAATAGAAATTATTATTTTGGCTGATTTTCTTTTTGATGGAACATTTGTTTTTATTTTTCTTACTGTTGCCGAAATTCCATATTATTAAGTGGTATTAAGTATTAACTTCTAATTATGTGTGAAAATGGGACGAGCAGATGGTAAAGATCACCAAGCAACATTTGTTACCCAACTACACTTCCAGCATAAACAATATAGTATTAGGATAGCGAACTAGTTTTCTGCAAACTAGCAAAGTACAATCTCTTAGTTCAAATTGGAGTTCTGTGTGTCAGTACAAGAATTTCAGCAATGCAAACATCCTTAGAGCACAAGGTATGGGCAATACTGATAACACGTTATTGGTATGTCACCTCAACGCCAACTCATACACCTTCCAATAACACACCAATAACTAAAACACTCTCCCTCATAACACATCACTAACATTTCATTGGGTCCCACAAAATACCCCACTAAATATAACTACCCACTCACAATTAAAAAAAAAAAAAAGAACAAAAAAGTCATACAAAGAAGCTAATGGCGTGAGCCATTCTAGTGGCTATTTCTCTTTTGGCTGGCCAATGGCATTTTTTGTGGTATGCATTTGGCGCCGTTATTGGTATATAAAGAACCAATGGCGTGTTATCATTGTGCCTTACCTTATGCTCTTAGAGCATGGAGTGTCGTGGCTAAGCCATAGCTCTTCATTTGGGCCCCACATGTTCCACATCACTTCTACATCACTCCAACATACTCATTTAAAAATACCCCTCAATCACAACTAACTCAAACCTCTTCATTTGGGCCCCACCCACCCTCATTTTATTTCTTTTCTATATTTTTCTAACACAATAAAATTCATTTCATAAAAATAAAATTCATTTCATTTAAATAAAATTACACCATATATGATATATGAGCGAGAAGGTGTCTGGTAACGCAACAACTGCTACAAATTTACATTGATTTTTACATCATATATGTACCCACAGCTCTGTTTTATGTTTTCAACCATATTTATATTGCACAATAATACTGTATATTCTTATTACACATTTATTATTTAAGTGATTAAATTTACAAATAACATTTACACATACCCACCCACCCACCCACCCTCATCTTCTTCTTCATTCAAACATTTACACACACACTAAACAAGAGAAAAAGCTGAGCACAAAAAATATTGAGAAAAGCCACGTGTTTGTCTTCTTCCGTGTCGTTAGGGTGGCGAGGGAGGGTGGTATCGTGGCGGTGGACGGCGAGTTGTGGCGAGCTAGCCACGTCGGAGTGGCGAATACTTCTCGCCGTGACACTCTATGCTCTTATAGGTTAATGTTATGCTATCACCTTGATGTCACATAAAAAATTCTTAGAACTAAAATATTTTAAAACTCACTCTGCAAGAAGCAAATCCATTTTTATGGAATTCCACCTGAATGTAAGGCACCATATGTGGGAACCGATTGGCTACTAAACTTTCAACTACAAGATAAAGCTTATTTAACAAAAGGAATTAAATTACCAGAGCAAAACTTGCAGAATGCACCATAACAAGAAAATGTGTAGGAGATATGTCATAAGGTCATAAGATGAGCCGCTTGCAAACCCTAACCAAGCCCAAGCCAATCCGTCTATAGGAGTCAGATGTAGTTTATATTATGTAAACAACCATCCTACCATTCGAGACTTCTAATTGTAATCCTAGGAACAGATTTAAGGAAATACAAATTTTACCACCAAACTTGCCAATCTTTTCCATATATAGTATAATGTTGCATGTTTTTCTATTAGGTGAACTTTTATAGTAGTTGATACATAGATGTTTTAAGATGAGCCTGAGTCACACACACTCGGGCTTGCCTCAGGTCAAATACAAGCTACTAGATGCCAATATTATGAGCCTCACATGCAGAAAAAACAGACAAACAACTTTGTATTGTTAAACAGAAGTTCTAATCTTTACATCAAACGAAACACTTTTTAAGGTACTAATGTAGTATTTGCTTACATCCGACAAACCTTTTTTCTCTTCGATTAACCACACTTTTTCTCTTACTAAAGAAACTTTACCTCATCTTCTTGAAAACTTGGACCAGAAGTAAACGAGAATCAGGCAAAAAAGTGCAAAGAGGACAACATGGAGAACATGGCTTGAACCAGACTGAACGATACTCTTGTTTAATCTCCTCATGTTGTTCTTCACTCCTGCTTGAGCTTTAATAAGTGTCATTTGCTGCAAATATGGAAAATAATAAAACATCAAAGACGTTATCAATATCTTCTATGTGTCGTTCTTACAAGAGCAAAATAACACACTATAATTATATAACAATCTAATCTTTTTAAATACAATAAATTACGAGGTTTTATGCATTAAAAATAATCTTTCCAATAATTTTAACCTGTTCGACCTGCTGCCATCAAAGACGTTATCAATATCTTCTATGTGTGAACTTTATATTTTCTTTTTAAATACATTACGCATTAAAATAATCTTTCCAATAATTGACCCAGTTAAAGGTAAAACATTACCTGAATCAACTCATTCCTTAGTTAATGGTTTGAAACTGCCACCTCTAAATAAATGCACTACCATACTTCTTAAGAACATAAGGCAGAATCAAATTTTCATTCATTTGAATAATAATATGATCCAAGGGAAAAAGTCTTCTTCTGAAGGCCATGGATTCCTTATATTCTGAATTGGGTTTCAAATTGAATTAAACATAAGTCATAGGTTAGACACATGCATCCTAAGGATATGTACTAGGGTTTCATGAGTTTAAGCTTAGGCTAGACGAGGATGTCAGAATTGAAAGTGTATATCTAATATTCCACCAAGGTTGGGTAGCAGATCAAAACATGGCCGTTTAAAGAAAGGTCCCACTTGGCCTGGTTGGGTAGGGTTTACTCACATTTCTTTGCTTTCTCTTGAAATTTCATAATAACCAACATATTACATGAAATTTCGGAAAGAAAGAGCTGTAACTAAAAAAAGTTTCCAGCATTACAGGTATATGAATAGATACAAGGGCAATGCATGTCCCAACTTACAAGTATTAAATGCTTACAACCTCTTCTGAATAGTTGTATTCTGAAGAAATTAGATTATTAATTAGCAGTAAGGTTTCATTTTTATATAAAATACTTCGAATATTTCTAAAAACCAGAGAATAAGTAGTAGAAAAATTGTTTGCGGGTCAACTTAACCCGAAAGATTAACAAAAGAGGCCAGGTTATCCCATTTTTGTCGGTTTCGGCTAGGATTGCCCTTGTAAATCTTGGGGACTTTTAATTGCAAAGAGCTCCTGAAGTTTTGCAATCTTCTATGTATTAAAAAAAAAAAAAAAAAAAAAAGCACAATAAGGACGCCTGAGGCGCGTGGGGATGCGATGCAGTACCTTATTGTGAGATGTGGTATTAATGTGTTTTAGGGTAAAATATAATTTTATAAAGTAAGCGCCTCAAATACGTGATGTGTGCGCTTTTGCCTCGACCCCTCATCCTAGCATTTTGACCCTTATCACAATCGAGTGCATCCCGCTTTTTAAAATCCAGAATTCTTGTCTAAAGGGTTATATACTTATATTTATTTTCATGCAAGCCCATATATGTCGAACCAAGGACCGAGCTTATACAAGTCCATATAGACCAAGCCTATACAAGGTTTTGAGTTATTGCATCTACATACTTTTGTCCACTCGGTCTGAAGAACTGTTTTCAAGAATTATTGTGTGTAGGAAGCTTTAAGTTAGCTTAAATGTTATAATAGGCTATAAATAATAGAGCTAATGGCTAAAAGAGATATCACTGTGAGAATCAAGCATCTATATAAAGTTATAAACTTATTGTGATACTTAATTATTGTTGAAATTATATCACAACATATGAATTAAGCTAAAAAGGATAGAGATGATGTCGTACCAGCTGGTTAATAAACTCATTCTGAAATTTGGCCTCTGACTCAATCTCTGAGGCTACCTGTAATGCCACAATAAAATCAGCACTTGTGGATAAGAATACCAACATCAGAAATCTGTATTAGAATATTTTCTTTAGCAGACATGTGCAGCGGAAAATATATATAGTTACGCTATCAGGAACATCCAACGTATATTGTGTGTAAACAAAAAGAACACAAGCTACATGATCTGAAAAATAGATTGAACAGGAGAGAAACAAAATTAAGACTCTTTTCTACTTTAAATAATATATAGGTTTATCATGGATATGACCCCACATGATTCTGCCATCCTAACTCTTCCCCATCAGAACCACCAAAGACCCTTTTTAGTTATCTGAAACACAGAAGCCTCTACGACAGACCGAGGCTACTGCTCACAACCATATTGCTGGATATGATCTATGTCCATTAACAGCACATATTGTAACATCCAATAACATTTATCTGAACTGTAAGTGCATACAATTATCATAACATATAACATATATATAACAGCTTCAAATAAAGATCCGTTGGATATACCAGTTTTACTCAATTAATAATTTGCTTACCATATTTAAAAAACAATAACTTTCTAGCAAGTAGCAACTCACATTCTGTTGATATTTTTTCAGTACTCTATTTAAAAAAACGTTGTAACATCAAGTCTTAATATCTCAGTGCTACATGTTATACAAAGAATTGACTTTGATTAAAAACTTCTTGTCCTTTGAAATTGAAATTATGTGAGTTATGATTATCGTTCATACGATTCTAAAAACACTTCCTCTCGTTTATTATATGTTTGGTAAATGACAACATTTTAGATTTTTTTCAGCAGTTCTTTTGTTTGTATATTTTCCTAAGTTCGTCGAACTTCAACGCAAAAAATATGTAAAAGAACCACCTATTTTGGATATTCCGTAAAGTAGAATATATATTGTGACATCTAAATCCATTAACAGATTGGATACCGTCACATATTGTTATAAATTTGATTATCGAATAAGCTCAGCTATTAAACCCGCTTCATATCGTTTACACCCCTAATAGAAGTTTAAGGACTTACAACAGTTTTCGTCATTAAAAATAAAATCCTCCTAATGTCTGTATTTTTTCAGTTTGGCCACATATTATCAGATATTGTTCTAAAATGATCACTGCACTTCTCACACCTTAGAAGAAATAAAAGCAAACCATTTTGGATGGTTCCAAATACTTTGGCAACTTGCAACATCCAAAATATATAATGCGCACACTAGCAATACAAACAAAATCTTCAAGTAACCTCGCGTTTCTCAAATTACCAAGAAGTAACAATTTCTATCGTCATATCTTACAAGTAAATGGTCCCGCTACCAAAAAGGATGGTTTTACTTACTGGAGGATTATGTGTTGCATATTATAAGAAAAACTGATAATAAATTTGAATAGCTACTTACATTCTTTAACTGTTTAACTTGCTTTCGGAGGCCACTAATCTCATCATCAAGATCAGCATGCATTGGATCAATGCGTAGTTGGATTTCATCAGAACCAGTCCCTTGTCTGGTGCTAAGCCCTTCTCTGTGGACAATTTATAAAAAAACATTAACATTTATCATGTTCTTCACTTATTATCTTTTTATAGGCAATTAAGCTTTGGCTCGATATAGAGAATTAGAAACAAACTTCAGAAAATATCAAGAGAATATCTACCTCGATCTATACGGAGCAGCACCATAGTAGCCACCACCTCTGTTAGAACTGGACGCCATTGAAAAATACTAATTTGAAAGATGCTAACAAACGAGCCCTGGACAGATAAAAATGAATAAAATCAGTGCACTGCAAGATTAGTATCACCATGACAAACCCTGCAACATATTTTTCACTATCTTGGTACTGTATAAAACGCTTTATTCACATAGATAAATAGGAGAAACACATTGCTTTTGGTTGCACACATGGATTGGTGAGCGATCTCTCTTAATATACATTTATATTGTGGCAAACTAAACAATTGTTCAGTGAAATTTTATAGTTTTACACATACCTTAGAGGTGGCGTTTGGTTTGTAGTTTGGAATCACTATGGATATAAGGATATGGGTTTAATACACGGGGTTAAGAAATGCAATATGACTGGGAATAAGTTCGTTAATACTTTTTGCTACCCTCATTACCATTTATCATATTTATGTATTAGAAATTCACAAATACATGTGAAATCGATCATTTCGGTTAATCACTTGATTGTAAAAGATTGCAAAGTTGAAACTACAATCATAACAAGAAAACGAAACAACAATTTGATGATTTGTTATCTTGCTTGCTTCCTAATATTGAAAACTACATTGAACAAGTAACTGGAAATCTGTTGCGATTCATGGCCAGTGGTACACATAGCACCATATGCTGTCATAAATTTGGCAACCAAATACTTCATATCACCTCAAAGCTTTACCTTAAGTTAATGCTCTATGGCTGGACGACAAACTCTCTAAATAACCTAATCCATCTTCCTCGAAAAATTTCAATGGTTTAGCTTTATTCTATCCTAACCATACTATGATCCATTTTGATCCTCCATTACCAAAATGGGCACGCATAAGAAAAAGCAACTTTGACAAATGTTATACTGTAATACATCCATATCCCTCGTGTCTGTCATTTGATATATAAATAAATGTCTACATTTAATATTTGGACTCTAAGGACTCCCTTTTTGTGAATGGAATTTCCAAACCGCCCAACAACGAAAGAAAAAACAATACCCAATCCTGTGTGAGCGAGGTATATGAGAGGTGGAATGTACCCCTTCCATAGGGTAACCCCAAGACTGCTTCCGTGAAGACCTCTGACAAGTGTACGTGTGAGGGTGAATGTGCTCAAATATGTGTGAATGGGTAAAATTGCATGAATAGACGACTATCTAAGCGTATGGCGACATATACCAAAAAATATAAAAAATTCACAAACACATGAGCTCCCTAGGAAACTTCTGAATCATCATCATCATCATCTACCTTTGAAAATAGTTCCTAAATTATAGCATCTAATTTACGCAATTTGACAAATACCAACCGATTGAAAACTAACAATAACAGCAAAACTTATGAATTAATTGAAGCATAATTGATCAAAAGAAACAATTTAAATAATTACCTGCCAATCAGATCGCCAAGAAGAAATAGGTCAAAATTTGGGATCTTTATTCCTCTAAAACTATGATGGAAATTTTTAGATTCGATTAATAGGTGTTTGTGTTTGTGTTTGTTGCAGTTAACGGTGTTTTCTTCCTTCCTTCCTTCTTTGTATTTATATAGGGGTTATATAAACCGGCTTGCGAACCCCTTTTTAACCCCTCTCCTCTCAACCTTTTATGAACCCCTTTATTTTAAACCAACCCCTTCATTTTATAAAGAGTTCAAGGGACCACTCATTCTCCGGTTCTCATATGTTCTCCTAAACCCCAAATCAACATCTGTTGTCTAAATTGAAACATAAACGTAACAGAAAAATTCAAAAACGTTTTGGAATCAAGAATATTGCCAGTTTGCTACTGGTTTGCAAAGTTCGCAACACGGTTGTAAACTTGTATTATTGATTTGATTATAATTGATTACAATGCCAATAACCAAGTCACTAACTAATACTAACTGATATTGGGCTATACAAATTATATATATATATACTAAACCCATCATGAGACATCAGTAGCTACAGTGGATACGCAATTTTCGATTTAGCCCTTTAGCCCCTTGGGTTATCGATCAATCGAAAGTTAGTCTTTAACGTCCGTTAACTAACAAATGAGGATTAAATTTGAAACGAACAATAACTGTGGGTCATTTTCGGCAAATATTAAACACAAACAGCCCTTGAGGTTAACTTTTTTCACCGTTAGTCCTTAGGACTAACGCTGCAACAACACGTTAGTTTCGTGGACTAAAACGAAAATATCACATGCTACAGGTATGTAACAGATTCAAACAAGATTGCACAAGGCACACATAGTTTGGAATAGTAAGTGTACTGTTCATGCTAATTTACACTTATAGTCCCTCAAGTTAGCTTCAAATCGCACAGTTAGTCCCTTATCGACCTTTTGCAATTTCGTCTCTAATAACAAAAAAATACAATATTTTTTTCGCTTTAGATTAAACACAACATCCTCATAATGACGACGGTGCCCCGTCAGAAGGTCCGGTTGGAATTTCATGATTAGTTTTTTCAAAAAGGAAATGATAAAAAGCCCTAATTGGGAGGCCTAAAAAGAGACTTAAACCCACCGCATGAGTAATGTTGATTTGAACAAAAGAAAGAAAAAGCAACCTAGTAGTGGGGTGGGCCGGCCCAGCCCATCTTACTCAAGCAGTCTCGAACGTAATAAAATCAGTAAGAGGCCCAAAGAAACTGACTTGTTTGGTCTGAATGATTTGCTCGGAATTAATGATGAGGAGGGGCAGGACGGTTATTACGAGGAGATGGTTTCTTATAATTGTAATAATACTTTGTTACTTAATACGGATAGAGTTGGGCTTAACGAAGGTGGTGTGGATTCGGAATTTTTAACATCTGTAGCGGAGACAGAGGGTAACAATGGGAAGAGTGAGCTATTTAATGAAATGGAAGAGACTATTAAGATGGGATCTAAATTGGGGGCATAGTTGGAAAACTTCAAGGAATTGGTGCAAACTACCCTTGATAAAGAAGGAGTACATGTGGTTCAAAAATGAATTATTTATCTATAAATATTAGAGGGGTGGGGGTAGATGGAAAACCGGGTTGGATCAGACGTTTAAGGTCTAATTTTGGGGTTGAATTTTGGTGATGCAAGAAACGCAATGTTCTGGTTTGTTAAAGTCTAATTTGGTGAATTTTTGGGGTGACGGAAATTTGTAGTGTGACATAGTTGATGTTGTAGGTAGATCAGGGGGCTTGGCGAATATGTGTCTTGATTTTAGTAAAATCGTGAAAGATTCAATTTCTCGGTTTAAATCACGGATTTGTAAAATCCCGTGTACCATAACAACATCATGTCTTACACAGTTCATTGACTTGAAATGCTTAAATTGTATGATGTTGTGGACAACAATGATAATGTATGCTACACTGAACGATTAAAGATGTTTGAATTAATCAATGAGGATGTGAGATCTTTGTAACAATTCGCATTTTCAGGATTTCTATCCATTCTCAAAATTTTACTATTTATCTCGAAAAATTACTATTCACTTTTACTATTCACTTTCACTATTCATCCCGTAAAAAAATTTTATTTCACATTCTCGTAAGATAAATTATTTTAGTGATATCCTGAGAGTTTGACAATCGTTAGATCATTTCATAAAAGTTATTAAGAAAACATCGTTTTAAAGTTTCGTTTTGGTGGAACACCATTTAAACATCCCGCGCGAAAACCAACTACGACATTTTTCTCACATCAGTTAATTTTAGATCACTCATAATCAATTAGAGAATTTTTAGATTTCATTTTAAAATGTTATAAATAAACGCAGTAGTTCGAGAGTAAACATACTTTTTAAACAATTATACTTAGACCCGGACTTAGCTATTCACGCCTTTGTGTTTTCTAAAGATATTTAGACACTTTTACATTTTTGGAAAAGTCAAACATATTTCCTCCTCCGTTGACCATAAAGAAATTAACCTTGTCGTTCTACAGTTTTGCTTCGTCAGCGTAACTTTTAGACTTCACGTATAACTATTAAGTTATCCAACATTATGTGAAAACCACATTTGACATCTCATATCACTTTTAGACTAATTTAGTCTACTTTAAATAAATCCATGGTCATTTCCACGAAATTTCGTTCTTTTCGATAAATGCTGCAATTCACAGCGTTTTGACGCGTGTTTCCGGCTTTAAGCGGCGTTTTGCACCAATGGGACTTATCACTCATTTTATATTTTTAGATGGAGTATAATGATGAGTTTCATCATTCCTACAAGTTTCGTATTTTACGATATACCGGTTTCACGTTTATGGCTTAACAACTTACGGTTGGTATTTAACGGAACCAAATCATGCTCTAAACTCAAGATAATACCAAAACTATCCACCTAAGTCATCTTATCTTGTTATGGCCGACTTAGGGGAGTCATCATTTAGTGGCATCATCCTAACCATGGTTCATTTATATCTTTATATGTCCTAACAACCATGGTTAATATTTAACCCAATATATGGTTAACCAACTTACCCTCGAATAAATAGCAGTGAAATACATCCTAACACCCTCATAAACCAGAATTGAGTCGTTCATAGCATAAAACCACCATATCTTCCATAATTTGTTCTTAAACCAAGTTTATGCAAAGTTTCAAGTTGTAGTTACTACATCAAATCTTTAGCAAGTTTAAGTGATCTTCTTGAGTTTAAATCCACTCCAGTCAACAGTACTTCATCACCGACTCTTCAAGATTGCAAGGTGCCAAGGTGTAGAAAGCTAGCTCAATCCAAGGTCCTAAGTGTTCAATCGAAGTCCGATCCTTACTCTGCCTCCTTTCTTAATTGAAAGCCAAAAGTTGTGGCAACTAAAGCAAAGCGCCAAATAGAAGCTAGCGAAACTAAAGCGCCAAAGCGCGAATAGAAATTGTTTAGGGTCTGTCGTTTAAAGTGGTACTACGGTCCTAATCATGAAAAGTTAAAACACAAAGTTGTCCAGGAGCAGCGTTTTCCTTGATTACAAAAGCTCGGACCTTGAAAAGCGGCTTAAACGACCATATTCTTTAAAAAGCGAAGCGCCTTATATGTAGTTTCAAGACTATACTTTGTCACAACTAAAAGCAAAACCAAGTTATTTTCATAGCTAGTTACATATTAACGTAACAAAACTTCATTTAATCTTTGAAATAGTGTTTTCACAAGTAACGGAAAAATGACCATTTTACCTTTTCCGGCGATTTTACCAAACTTCATTCTTGAACATGTTAATAAGTTATAATCACTAGTAAACAAAGAGAACTTGTAAAACTAGATATTTACTAAAAACATGATAAACTTTATGATATAACAATCTTCACTTCGAAACATATGTTTATCTACTAAGTGCTACAATACTAGGGAGCTTCATGTGAGGGTTTCATTTGAGTAAAGCGTGTCGGCGAGTTCTTTGGATTCGATTTAAAGTGTCTAGCTCTCGACGTTTACTACATGACCTACGAATTATGATGGCACAGCGGTAGTATGATATATATAAACTAAACTCGTTTTCATAACTAGACCATTTCTATAAAGCGACATATACAAAACCATGTACTACATCATGATCAACATATGAGGCGATATATGGGCTTGTTATTTCTTTCGCATCATTATTTCAAACCTAAGTCTTAACATCCTATTCTAGGTTGCTCGTAGAAGTTCTCACGGCATATCCATCATTCTCATTATACATTTGCTATCATTTACTTTGAGGTGAGTTCATAGCCCACTTTCTATTACTTAATTGTTTTACAAACCCTTGGAGATCATTCTTTATTTTAAACCGAACATTGCTTTGAACTATATACTTATCGATTGTTTTATTAGCACTAAGTTACCGCATTTGCCAAACTTAAGTCCCATAATCATGAATCATTAATCACTAGTGATTGGTGCGCGAATATTGTGAATAGATCTATTGGGATTAATGATCCCATTTGTATGTGACCGGGTAGGCAAACAAGCGCTATATTTGAGTAACATTGGTAAGCGGCAATTTTACGATAGAGACGCATGAGCATTTTCTCGATTAATTATGGAACCGTTAACGCCTTGATTGCATGATGCTTAGTCTAATAATAAGCTGTTTTGGTTTTCAAACCATTGGTGTGAATTTATAACTCACTTTCTGAACATAATGTGTTCAACCATCAAAAAACTACTGAATTTCACTCAACCTTTGTGTTGTGATTTTAAGCATGTATTTGGGTCCGTAATGTCGGAAGGCGTACGGAAGAGCGAGGACTAGATCAAGAAGGCTATAAATATTTTATCATTCATAAAACATCAAAGACTTTATATTGATGTATTTTGTAAACAATGGAACCAATTGGGACCTATTTTGTAAACTTCGATATATTTGAATAATTTGAATGATAAATCCTTTTTAAGCGACTCCTTTAGAGATCGTTTCTATTATTATAGTTGTTGTGCCATAAGTAACACCAGTTTGAATTCCGGCTGCGTATATCATGAAGTGGGGTGTTTCAATTGGTATCGAGCCACGATTATAAAAACGGGTCTAATCGAGACCTAAACTATAACCACTTTTACAAACAAAACATTTTATAGCCTTCCGTTCTTCGTGCCTTCCATCCTTCAGACGATTATGTGACTTTTAGACATTTTAAGCTATACAAACATACTAGTATATTGATATATACACTCGACATAATTTCAATCATAAACGATGTACTAAACATATCTGCGTATGCCTATTCTAAGGCATTGTGCCACAATCACATTTTCGATCATGTATCTACTCGTGCATTTTAGGATTACAAAACTTTATCCTAGACATTTATGGCCATTACAATGGTCTTTCCTACTTTCCGAGACATTGTGAGATACAATGGTCTCATTCATTTTCGAGACCTTTGTAAATCATCACGGTGGTCTCTATACATTCTCGAATGACTGTAAATCCTATAGTGGTCTCTGTACATTCTCGAACCTAAATCCTCACGGTGGTGTCAATTACATCCCCATACATAGTAAATGAAGCAATTAACTCATTTGTTCCTCTAGACATTGTAGGTACACAATGATCTCTCCATCATTTCTCAAGACATTGTGAGTTACACAATACATCCCATACACTGCGATGCGTCGCATCACTTTTATAATACTTCGGTAGCCAAGGTGCTTATTTACAAGTGGCGGTGTCGGGCTTTAAAAGAGTAGGTCGTCGCAACTCGAGCAGGCTGGATTTGATCAGAACGGTCGAGAGGCGAAGGGGACGGCGTCACAAGCATAAGGTGACACCGTGGCCGTCCATAAGACTAACGTGTGGCCAAGCGAAACCCCAATAGCGGCGACCCGGCGTCGCAAATCAAAGGTGGCCGTCGTATATGTAATCTTATATATAGAATCCGAATTTTTAGTTTTGAGAGAGTAGTCTTTTGGAGTAAAACCTAAACCGAACCAAGGCATCTTATACAGTATTTTAGGGTTCTAAACCTATCTTACATCAAGATAAGTGTTTTACTTCATTAATTTAATTATGTCTTCAATTACTTGTGTGTATGCTTCCTTGTTCTCCATGTCCGGCTAATTTACTTGTGTGTTTGCTAGGGAATATGAAACTTAATTATTGAATATTGATTGGTTGTCTTTATCTTAATTGTTAATGATCTAGTAATGCGATAGGTCATCCGATTGTGTAGTTAATGGTTGATTAATCTTTTGTGAACCTTAGTTTATAATACCTAGAGTTGTTGTAGGCTAAACCATCCGAAGAGTACCTTAGAGTTAAGTTTATAAATCTATAGAGACTTTGTGGCGATAACCTTTGGCGATTTCAAAAGTTAGGGATAAGCAGCCTGCTACCTTGGGCATGCGCGATTAAGAATAAGGCGTGACAATTCAACCATCAATGGGAGATAATTAAGGAGTAATAAACCTAAGTAAACACATCTTTAAACTCATCATACGAGCACACAATAATTAGACATAGACTACCTCACCACTAGGTTAGATAATTAGATAAGTAGGTAATCGGTGAAATACCAACCCCAGTCAAACTCCAAGTTAGTACCTTTCCATTTACTAAAAAACATAAAAAGATAAAAATAATCTTCCTCACCCCGACCTTAGCGTAGTAACTTCACTAGCATTCCTATTCCCTAGAGAGCGATATCAATTCCCGTGGCTTACCCAATACTACACTACGATTAGGATCTTTGCACTGGGTGTTGAAAAACTTGACGACGAAAGGAAGTTCCTTTGACCCCGAGCAGCGGCTGCGTGGCGTATTAAGTTTTAGGCGCTTGTGCTTGGAGAATAGAATAGCTAGTTAGGAGTCCACCCTCGTTTAGGTTCCTTGTGATTCCTATCAAGTAAGCTTTTTCTCATTTTTAGCTTCCTTGTAGTCTATCCCTTCTTTGTGTTTGTGTTAGTAAAACCCTTTTCATTTGTCGCTATAGCAAGTGAAGTTGCATTGAATCATTAACAAATGAGGAACAATTGAATTTCATGATTGGATTGCTTTTATTGTTATAATGAATTGGGAGTGATCTTAGAGATATCCAAAGGACACGGGTGTGAGGTTGGATGGATTTGATAAATTTTGTGCTTGTGACTTCATTCAACGATCATTGTTAGGATCAACTCCTTTTAATAAGGCCATTTGGAAAAAATTTGAGAAAAGCCTCCTAAGCATAAACCATCGGTTGAATGATCTTAGGCACCATGATCAAAAAGACCTAGTTTTTAAGAACATGGAACCTAAACCGAACAAGATTGTGAGATGGTTGAAGTTGAAATACTTAGTTGCATGTGGGATAGATTTCAAAACATATGACACACGTGAGGAATCCTTTAAGCAAATAGAACATAGTAGTCAAGTTTTTAGAATAATTCTTATGAATCGGACCAAGAAATTTGAAATGGCCAAGAAGGATTTGAGATGCTTAGGAGTGTATTTGGGTTAGATCATACTAAAATACATGATGAACATTTAGGAGATCTAGATATAATGGAGAATAAGGTGGAAACTCCAAGCCCATAAGCCCTACCATCATGAGGAACACACGCTTATAACTTACCCGGAAGAAGTAGAAGAGGCATGAGGCTGCTGAAAACACAAAGACCTTGATAGATCTTAAGCACTCGGAGATCGTTAGTGTTGCTATGTAATATAAGCAAACTAATAGAAGATCTCTACAACTCGTATTCTTTAGCGGAATGAAAATACAAATTATAATAACTAAGAACTCTTAGATCCTCTATGGATCTTTGTTTATTAAACTCTATGTTTGGATATTTCTAAGACTTGAAAGACTTTCCAAAACTTATCTAATACAAACTATTATGGTTCCTTTTATAGACAAGAAACCACTAATCACTTACGGCATTTACAGCGTATGCTCCTAATCTAAACATAGACGACACATGCACTAGACAAGCATGCAACTAATCATAATGTTTTACTAATCATATTGTTTTGTTCCAAACACATTACGAGTAAACTCTAAACAATCTGGCGTGACCTATCCTATCATGCAGCTTATCTCTCTACGTGGATTCGC
>CM040241.1:154068238-154260898 GCA_022545495.1 Chrysanthemum lavandulifolium | reverse complement strand
GGAGTCATAATTTTGGTGGCATCATCCTAACCATGGTTCATTTAGATCTTTACATGTGTCCTAACTTGACCATGGTTAATATTTAACCCAATATATGGTTAACCAAACTTACCCTCCTAGAAATAGCAAGTGAAATACATCCTAAACACCCTCATAAACTGAATTGAGTCGTTCATAGCATAAAACCACCGTATCTTCCATAATTTGTTCTTAAACTCCAAGTTTATGCAAAGAAGTTTCAAGTAGTAAGTTACTACATCAAATCTCTAGCAAGTTTAAGTGATCTTCTTGAGTTTAAATCCACTCAAGTCACTTAGTACTTCATCACCAACTCTTCAAGATTTTAAGGGTGCCAAGGTGTATAAATCTAGCTCAATCCAAGGTCCTAAGTGTTTAATCAAAGTCCGATCCTTACTAGTTACTCCTTTCTTAATTGAAAGCCAAAAGTTGTAAGCAACTAATCACCACCATCATCACATCTTTATTATTCATAATCTTAATAATTTCATGCTATATATATAGTTACTATATTGATTCATGATGTACATATACTCAATCACATGTTTTAATTTACATATTGTCGTAAAAGTAACAAACTCGTAAACAAGTCATATTCTACACATTTGAGACCATTAAAACTAGTCACATATGGACTTTATAACTTACATACTATGGTAGAAAAGATAAAAATGTAAACATATCAACTTGAATCACCCGAAACGGACAAACGAGTCAAAAGTTATAGTCAAAAGAAGTTAGCGAAACCAAAAAAGCGCCAAACTACCAAATAGAAGTCGTTTAGGTCCATCCATTTAAAAGTGGTACTTCGTCCGAATCATGAAAAAGTTAAAACACGAAAGTTGTCCGAATGACGTTTTCCTTTTATTGAAAAGAAGCTCGTACCTTGAAAACGCTTAAACAAGGCATATTCTTTCAAAAGCGAAATCGCCTTATATGTAGTTTCAAGACTATACTTTTGTCACAACTAAAAGCAAAACCAAGTTATTTTCATAGCTAGTTACATATTAACTTAACAAAACTTCATTTAATCTTTGAAATAGTGTTTTCACAAGTAACGGAAAAATGACCATTTTACCTTTTCCGACGATTTTTACCAAAACTTCATTCTTGAACATGTTAATAAGTTATAATCACTAGTAAACAAAGAGAACTTGTAAAAACTAGATATTTACTAAAAACATGATAAACTTTATGATATAACAATCTTCACTCAAAACATATGTTGTATGTTGTATCTACTAAGTGCTACAATACCAGGGAGCTTCATGTGAGGGGTTTCATTTGAGTAAAACATATCGACGAGTTGCTGGATTTATGATTTAAAGTGTCCTAGCTCCTCGAACGTTTACTACATGACCTCTGAATTGTGATGGCCCGAACGGTAGTATGATATATATAAACTAAACTCGTTTTCACAACTAGACCATTTCTATAAAACGACGTACACAAAATCCATGTACTACATCATGATCAACATAGAGACGTATATAGGCTTGTTATTTCTTTCAGCATCATTATTTCAAACCTAAGTCGCAACATCCTATTCTAGGTTGCTCGTAGAAGTTCTCACGGCATATCCATCATTCTCATTATACATTTTCTATAATTTACTTTGAGGTGAGTTCATAGCCCACTTTCTATTAATTAATTGTTTTACAAACCCTTGGGGGAGATACATGATTTATTTTAAACCGAACACATTGCTTTCAAACTATATACTTATCTGATTGTTTTATTAGCACTAAGTTACCGCATTTGCCAAACTTAAGTCCCTTAATCATGAATCATTAATCACTAGTGAGAGTGGGTGTGAATATTGTGAATAGATCTATGTGGATTGATTTAATCCCGCTTTGTGTTGACCGGTAGGCAAACAAACGCACTATATTTGAGTAACATTGGTAAAATGGCAATTTTACGATAGGCACGCATCGACATTTTCTTCAATTAATTTTGGAACACGTTAACGCCTTGATTGCATGATGCTTAGTCTAATAATAACTGCTTTGGTTTTCAAACCATTGGTGTGAATTTATAACTCACACTACAAACATAACGTGTTCAACCATCAAACAAACTCTATGAATTTCATTCAACCTTTGTGTTGATGCTTTAAGCATGTATTTCGGTCCATAATGTCAAGTCGGAGCGGAAGAGCAAGGACTAGATCAAGAAGGCTATAAATATTTTATCATTCATAAAACATCAAAGACTTTATATTGATGTATTTTGTAAACAATGGAACCAACGGGACCTATTTTGTAAACTCGATACATTTGAATAATTTGAATGATAAATCTTTTAAACGACTCCTTTAAAGATCGTTTTCTATTATTACGTTGTTGTGCCATGAAGTAACACCTAGTTTGAATTCGATGCGTATCACGAAATGGGGTATTACAATCTTCATGTTCGAGTACAATGAGAATGAATTGCACTGATAATGCTACTGAATGTCATGCAAAGGAATGTTTGATTATACCTATCAACAACTTCACTCTCACCTCATGTTACTTCTACCCATAACAACGGAACGAACATGTATTGCCCTTTTCCGTCAAGATTTATCTACATTAACGGTACATTCTTGTTGAACTTAGAACAATTGAAACAACAACTTGATAAAGAAAAGGTTCAAAAGGTTAGTTCCAGTGTTGCACTTCATGTGATCCACAACCAATTTCGGTCATTCATCGGTGGGAATTTACATCGATTGTGATCAAGACATGACCGAAATGTCTTTCAAGAGACACACCGGAATAGAAATTAGCGTGTTCATAGTGACACTTATCCATCTCATGGATAATGTGGAGAAGTATATTGAAGAAGTTACTCGTAAAGATGAAAAAGTAGATGAGAGTCGGTGCGGTTGAGAGAAAGTTGTGATGAGTTAGGTAATGTATCGGTTGAAGAATCGGTGTTCTTGAATGCGAATGTCGAGACAACAAATAATGATGTAACGAGATGTTCGATTACTCTAACACACAAGAAGTAGATGCGATGTCGAAAGGGGAATGAATGTCGGCACAATCAAAAGATTGTAGTGTTGAGATGGGTAAAGCACCGGATGATGGATCGGTTGGTCTTGAATGCATGGGCTCGAGAGCGATAAGCTTGAAACAACCAAGAGTTCGGTGACTCTTGTTACACATGATGTGGATGCGATATCGACGGATAAATGAGCAGTGTCATGTAATGAGGTACCTTTAACTGCTCAACATAGTGCATCTACTAATGTACCTAAACATCTTGATCTTAATGTTGAACATGATTCGATAAATGTTCCTTGGTTGACGCTGAGTCTAATAATTTCAAAACAAATGATATGGTTGATAAAAAGGTTTTGATAAACTTTCAAAAACATTCTCAAAACTTGAAAAACATTGCATTTCACTTGAAATTGCAATACAAACAAAGGAGGAAAGTTTGCAAACTAAGAAACCATGTAAAATCCGAATTTCACGAATTTCGTGAATTTTTGAAATAAACGATTTAAAAGCTCACCAAGCCAAAAACTCGACTATCAACAACTTGAAGAAACATATTTCGATATGCATGTAAAAAGTAATTTGGTTACAAGTAATTACGGTGTTAATGTTATTGATGATATTCAAATGAGAAATGATTAATTAGCGGTTTGTGTGGCCAAATTACTAAAGGAAAATGAGTCTTTAAGAAAGCATCACATAGAACTAAGTGACTCAGTCAAAGAAGCTAGAACTAAGTCAATGGAACAAACAAACTCTTTGATAGCAAAATTGATCATCTCAAAGATCAACTTCGGAAAAGAGTTTCGCTATTGTTGCCTTAAAGAATGAGCTTAGAAAATCGTAGGAAAAGTGTGAACACTAAGTTTACAAAACCATCAACCTTGGGAAGCCGTTTCTCATCCCACTAGAGACCGATCCATTGTTAGGCGACCCTCGCATTTATATCGAAAGAACAAAATCTTTAAAGACAAGGCTTGCCTCCCAAGTTGATGCGATACAAGTTTTGTCAAAACCAATCACTTCACCTGAGTTACCTATGAATAATGCTTCTAGCTCCGTTAACCCTAAACAAGTAGCTACTTCTACTCCCATCACCTCTATGAATAGTTTGAAAACAATGTCAAAATCAAGCATTAAAACCCAGAATTCATATGATATGAATGACTTGTGGAAGAACTATTTTCTAGAAGAATCTAGGAAAAAGGCACAGATTCGAAAAGACGGAATTTTAGGTGCAAGACCTAGGGTGATGCATTTCACGAGATTTCAAAGCACTGCTAGTAGTTGTAAACCATTACCTAGGAACACTCAAATGACTAGGGGTTGGCTTGCATATAAGAGTAATTATGTGAAGAAGAATGCTAAGCATGTTGAAAATGAAACTAGAAACTCTGAGTCTTTTCCTAATAAGGAACATTTTCCTAATTCACATGCTAAGGTTCAATCCGCTAAGACTACCAACATGACTAAGGGTCAATATGTCATGAAGCAAAACAAACCTAAAACTCCACCTAGATGGATCCCAACTGCTAAATCTTTGGAGTCTAGGAATTCCAATAAGTCTTCCAATGTGCATAAGAATATCAACAATCCTAGACCTTGCCATAAGTGGATACCGTCTAGTAGAATGTTTAAGGATGTTGGACTTAGGTGGATTCCTACCGAAAGTCATTTATCGATGGCAAAATCAAGGTTGACCTTGAAACCCCAAAGGGTTTGGATACTAATGGCACTAACCAATATATATGCAATCAAGCTTGTAATGTTAGTGCGGTATTCCTACTCGATTCTGAGATACTTGATCCTTCACTACATGGATCGGCTTAAAGTATGGATAACAAATGGATTGATATCTCATAACTCACGGGTTCAAGTAACTCAACCTTGATACTCAATCTGCTATGACGTTTGTACACATTTGTTCAGGCCTCGTTCTTCAACACAATGGCGTCTGTAGATAACACTTCAGACCCCGTTCCTCAAAGAAAAGAAAAGTGTATTCCTCAGTGCGCTTTATCTTCAGAAGAAGAGAAATCTTCATTTTTATGACCATTCTCATCGACATTCTTCATCAACAAGCTTCATGTTGTTCCATGCTCTTTCAATCCTCAAGTGGATCTAAGTTCATTGGTGTATATTCTTATTCACTTGGTCAATCAAAATGGCAAACTTCATTTGCAATTTTTATGGGAGAAAAGTGGATATACTACATGTTAAAGGATGCTTGAGTTATGGTCATACGACTCTCCAACGCCTAATGTCTTCACTCACTAAGGATAAGTGGGATTTACTATTTGGGATTCATTATTTTCAAGATATGTTTGATAAGTACTTCCAACCTCCAACGAATGTTGATCATCCGATTCAAGCTCATGCTCCGGTTCCTTCGACTCAACTGGTTCACCAACTAAGAAGTACTTCTCGGAATTCTCAAGAAACCTTATCTCTAGTTATTTCACAAGGCATTGATAATGACTATCATTTCAGTTGCACTCATGAATAATGATCCGCTCTTTGGTATTCCTTTGTCAAATCTTCACGGATTATTGTTCCTTCAAATGTGCACTCTGTAAATCAACCACATGAACATTAAGGAAAATGACTTCCTCATCTGCTTAAAAACATTATTGGTGAATCTTCCAGATCAGCTTCTACATGTATACCTTAAGGAAGAATGTAGTGATGTTGAGGAATCATTTGCTCTGGTTCATTCAGTGGGTCAATGTACATCCGATTGTATGTTTATTCACGTGTTGGACATTTGACACAAGTTGATTACTTGAAGTTAATCATTTATCACTTATTTGAGGTTGAAGTTGACTTTCACAAAGACGTGTTCTTATTTGATCACTTGCTCGGGCTCAAGAATTTGAGATGAAGACTTGGTTTATCTAGTTACCGCGGTCAAGATGGATGGTTGAAGACACAGTTAACTATCACTATTAGGAGTTACGTTGTTTTACTCGATGTCACACGCATATGACGGTGTGGATAATCGCAAGAGGTGTTAATGTCTCATACTTTGTTTGAGTAGTGAGCACTTAGAGATTTGCTTGAAGCATAAATTCTCGACACCGTTCTTCCATCATTAGGTGCAAGCTTAAGATACAATTGTGGGGAATTTCACTTCAGTTTCAAGTATGGTATATCGGGTTTTCTTCATCAGTGGTCACTTCAAATTGTCTACATAAGGGTTGATAAAGATAGTCAGAGAGAGTCTTTGTAGCAGTTGATTCTCACAGGATTCATTTGAGCTAATTTATGTTCTTCTCTATTTCAAGATTATTTGGTATGTATAATGTGTTGCTGATTCTGAGTTATCAAAACCAGCAAGGGGGAAGGAGATATACATCTAAACACACAACGAGTACACGTGATGAACTTAATACTTCTTCTCTATTGAAGTAATCCCGGAAAGACAAATGTCATAACCGCAGAGAAACTCGATGTTTAACTCGTAGCCTTTGGTGTGTTATTCCAACTATTTGGGGAAGGATGTATTATTCCAACTATTTGGGGAAGGATGCATTATTCCAACCATTTGGGGGAAGTGGTCTCTGGATACTTTTGGTATGTGTTATCTCGACTTTCGTGGGAAGAAATATGAGAAGAATATGTGGAGTGTGAGATGATATTGCTTATCGACATCTTTTATATGATTTATGATAAAGTGCTTCGGTTAGTGCTTCATGTACACAATGTAATGATGATTCCGATGAGATCGCAACCATCGAGGAGAGATATGTGTAAGGTTTGGAAAATGAAGATCGGTGATTCAACCGCTTATTGTGATGTCATTGTCTCTTCTCTTGTTGGGTACATGTATGCGTTATGGGTGATTGGTTATATGTTAGATAACGGAATGCATTTGGTGAAATGAAGGTGTTGATATATTGTTCTCTGAATTGACAACTGCTCAAACTCGAAGAGTTATGTGTACTTGAGGACGCTTGCGAGTTCATGTGATCGGGCTCAATCGTTTATTCGGGTTTGATAACCGCGAAATGATCCGTGTTGACTTGTTACTTCATTGTTATCGTCTTCTTGGGTTCTTGAGCTTCATACAATTAGACTGTTTATTTCACTTCATCTTCTGAGGGAAAATGGTCTTAATTCGAAGTTTGTCGGTATGGGGGGAAGTTGTCAAAGTCTCACTTTCGGATGGTTCAATTTCTCTCTTCGATTCAAGAGCCTCGAAAGCTTTGGTGGTGAATGTTTAAGAGATGATGTCTTCTATCTTCTACAACGGGGCTGTTTGATATCCTTATCTCGGTACTCGTATCATCATCTTCTTAAACTATATCACCTATCTTATCTATAAATATTTATCAAAAACAAAATACAAAAATATAAAACCAGCAAAAAGAAAATAGAAAATTATAAAACCAACAGAATCCCATAAAAATCAGAAAATTTGAAAATGCCAAAAATATTGTTTTTCAAGACATGTCTTCTGGTATCGATAACATCTATGGTCTTAGAAATGTCATTCAACAATGGCACGGGACCATAGATGAAGTTCGAGCAGAAGGTGTAAATATTTTTTCCAAAACATGTCTCAAATTTATGGCTTACGATTACTTGATTTGTAACCCGTGCTTTAACCATGGCTTGCTATTATCTCTGATAGCAACCCGTTCTTCAAGAAAGGAAAGTGCTGCGCTAAACCAATTTTCAAAAAATTTCATGCACTTATCCTATAAACAAAATGAGGAAAGTATGTCGAAGGACTGTTGTTCCTACACAAATGTTTTTCCGTCTAAAATTCTTTTGAAAAATATTTGTTGCTTTAAAAAGTGGTGGTAAATGAGTTGCTTGAAAATCAATCAGATTCAGAGTTTTCGTAAAAATTGAAAACTCAATCAATGACTTCAGCGCTTTTAAACTTTACAGAAAAATTAGTCATTGATTGAGGGGGAGAATGTTTTCAAATCTATATCATATAACGAGCTTATCTAATTATCCTATATACTTAAATGTAAAACATGTTAACCTACGTTGAAGGACTAGGTGCCTAGGATATGGTTGTTAGGATTAGATGATTAGAGTTTGATAAACACATTATTCCCATGCCTTATATGAACTGATTGATATGTTGAATTGACTTTTATTAGTCAATTGCTGTTTGGGTGTTGTCGACCACCATATATCTGTTTGTATGTCCACTAACATATGCAGATAAGATGGTTTATAAGATTGTTCCCGATCCGGATCCCACAGAATAAGATGATTGGATGCCAATGGAAAGGGTAACTATTTCTTGGGTCGACAAAAGAAGAAACGAGCTTAATTTGACCTCTATGGAGAGTTGGCATGAAAAATGCAACGTAAGAGGTCTCACTGCATCGTACAGATGGTTTTCTTCATCATCAAATGAAGAAACGGAGCTTAATTTGACCTCTATGGACAGTTGGCATGAAAAATGCAACGTAAGAGGTCTCACAACATCGACAGACGGTTTCTTCACCTTACCTTACAAAGAACAAAAACAAAAGCGGCTCAACCACCTAACGTATCTTGTGCAGGAAAAATAGTGAATAATACCATTTTTCAAAATATTTGATAAAATTGTTTTGAAAATGGAAAAATATTGTTTTGAAAATAAATTGGTCTAAATTTTGAAAATCACCGGACTTCATTTTATTAAAACTTAAGTCACTCAATCATCGACAACGGTCATCGATTGAGGGGGAGAGTGATTTAAATTAAAATATTTTCAAATGATATTTCTTCATAAAAGTCCGGTTTGTACAAAAGCAAAGTGGTGATCTAAAGATTTAATGTTATGTCATGGTATGATTTTCTTTAAAACTTAAAGACCTTACAAAATGAAATTTTTTCATTCTTGTTTGATTGTGAAATTGTTTTATTTTACTTAAAGATCTCTTAAAACTATCATACGACACTAACAATCTTTAATGTCTTAAATTGATCCTTATCGGTCATTTTCAAAATTAAATGTTGCCACGTCTTTCCCCAAAATTTTCTAAATGATTTAAATCAATCAGGGATCCAAAATCTCAATTGGTTTGAAATTTTTGATCGGGGAGAACTTCCTTTTATCGTGATTTAAATCTCAAATCGGTTTTAAAGGGTGATTGTTTCAAAGCACTCCTTCCTTCATGTGTCAAACGATTTTGAAATACATAATGCACATGATTGTGGAGGAGCATTTTAAGTTCTTGGAAAAACACCTACCTAAACCACGAATCGGACTTAGGGTTTAGGGCTTACAAAAAGTGAAGTTATAATGTTATATTTATAGGCGATTTTCGTCGGCAAGAAGGCGACAAGCGTCACACTTATAGAGTGACGTCCGCCACGACCATTTTTTCAACAATTTGTAGATTTTCTCGCTCGGTCGCGGGCTTTTGAATCACCTAAATCGAGGTTCAGATGCAAAAGTTATGGCCAAACAAGATCGCTACTACACAAGACATGTTGTGACTTGATCGACATGGCGACGGCGTCACCTTATGGTTGTGACGCCGCTCCTTCCGATCTATGACGCCGTCTGGATCAAATCTAGGGCGTCCGAGTTGCGACGGCTCTTTCTTTTATAACGTCGTCCACTTGAAAATAGGGTTTTTGGTTTCGTCCGGTCACAAAAATCCTCCGACGGCGTCAGCAGATAAGCGATGGCCGTCCCCTTGTAATTTAGCAACTTGACATTTAACCAAAAACCGGAAGAGTATTTAAACAAGGCCACATTTTCTCCCATGTTTTCTAAATCTTATTAAATCACTTAGGATCCAAAATCTCAAAGGGTTTGATATTTTTGATTGGGGAGAATTTGTGATTTAATAATGAAACTTGATTAAAGATGATCATTTTGATTCAAATGTGCATCTGCTCTCCCATATGTGCTAAACGATTTGAATCTCGAAGTACATATTGAGGGGAGCATTTCAAAAAAACAAACTTTCAAGGTACAAAGATTCTATGTTTCAACATAAAGTACCTTGATTGATTTTCTAATGGTTTCTTAATGGATTTTGTGATCGTGGATGTGCTTCAAAGGAACTCTTTCCTCTATGTGATAAAATCGTTTCAAATATCCTATGCACATATTGAGGGGGATAATTTACCAAAGAAAATCAAATGGCTTTTTCCATGGAATATTGATCAAGAATAAATTTCAAGGAACTCTTGCCTCCATGTGAAACAATTTCAAAATCATATGCACATGTTGAGGGGAGCATTTCTAAAGATAAAAACAATTAAGGTACAAAATGCTTTGATATTATATCACAAGTACCTTGATTGATTTTCCAAATGATTGTTCAATTTGTTTCGAGAAGGAAAGAACAATACCAAAAGACCGACCAATTTACTTTATGCATGGTGTTATAAGGATGGTTAGGTTAGGTATTCGTTCCCACGATCCCGCCAGAGCCGGAGGGATCTACCGAGGACAATCCACTAGATAGTGTAGAAGTCCTTAGGTATGATGAAAAAGGAGAAAACAAGAATATGGGAAAAGTGCCGATCGAGACGAGCTAGTCTTGGAACAAACCCAACAAGGTTCTAGTAATGAAGTCTCGGTAAGCATTGAAGGGTTGAAGAATGAAAAGAATTGAATGTGAAAAGGGTGAAAATAAATAGCCTCCATTAATTCAACCTTAGAGGCGTAAACCGGGTTCAATACATATACTCTTGGTGGTTACTAAGGTAACACGGTATTGAAGACAAGGCGTCATAGACCCGGTGGCCTTGTACTAAACTTCCCAAGCTACTCAAGTTCCTCTTAAAAGGACTTGTTTCATTCTCACGGGGAACCTACATAATCTATCGACTTTCTCTTAGAGATTGTTGATATTGAAGAAGGAGACCCTCTCCCTAGTCTCCGGCATAGGAAACCAAATGTGCACAATTGAGTTTAGAGCCAAGAGATCATTCACAGAATCTCAATAGGACACAAAATTAATAAAGACTTGTTGTTTCACACAATGTGGAAAGTAAGTATATATTGAGAGTCCTACGCATTATCCTTGTGGTATTGCCAGAACATCCGAGTGATATGTAAAGTATTCACGATGAAGATGGAAATCCTTCTAGAGCCAACATCAAACAAGCTCTTGGTGGGTGACATGTGAGATCTTTTCTAAAGAACAAGCTTGTGACAACTGGACAAAAACGATGGGGCGATTCACTCTTGAATCAACCTTGGTCCAGGATTGGAATTGACGAATACTTTTGGAAAAACCGTTCGATGTGCAAACCTTCTTTTCTCTAGCACGTCGAATGTGTACTCATGTTTTCAAACACAAAAGTATCTCTGATTAAAAAAATGCTTTTGGAAAAACCGTTCGATGTGCGAATCTCTTCTTTTCTCTAGCACATCGAATGTGTATTCTCTTTCAAATACAAAAAGTATTTTAAAATGAATTTGATCTTTCTCATAAAACCTTCGTCGTATTGCAAAACTCTTTCTTCTAAGCAATACGTGATTGTTTTCAAATCAATTTTCATCAATCGGTGAATCTCAATTCATTTGGTTCACTCACTCCGTGTTGTCTTCTTTGAGGCGTTCGGTTTGAGAACAACTAGAACAGATTGCGAAACCCTGTCAAGGAGATTCTTTGGAATTATACGATCACGGCGAGACTTGTCGCGATCAGCGGGAACCGTGGGCGTGTACCTCAATTCAACGAAAGTGATCAAAGACACTTTCGTGTGTTTATTGCTAACTGTTGTTTGCGGTACATTTGGATGGTTACAACCGATCGAATTGAGAATTCAATCCAAAGCCGCATGCTCACAAAGATCCACACTTAATTTGAAGTAATCATGACAAGTGCCTATCCACATAACCTGGCTCAGATATTTTTATTCTATGCTTCTGCTACGCTGCTGGAAATATTATGAATCAACTAAAGCTTCCGCTACTCTGATGAGAAGATATCATGATCCAGAATGTGAGCATGTCGGTCCAAAAGTCACAACTTCACATAATGGTGATACAACAAAGGATGAGTCAGAGATTTGTTGTGGCTGATGATCTCAAAGCTGGTTCAAAGAATCATCTACTCGTGGACCAGCTCAAAGACCTCCACTGAAAGTACAAAGTATTGGGACTTTGAAGAATTCACTGCTAAAGCACAAAGAATGCAAAATTTGAAGAATTGAAGTCTACGAGCTCAAGAACGAAGTTGTTAGGTTCCTATATTAGTAACACAAGCATCAATAGAAGAAATATAGATAAGAATGGATTGGATGAACACACACTTATGCGTAAGATATGAGAGAAAGGTTTATGCTTAGGATAAATATAAATGGAACAACCAACCATCTAAGGATGGTTTACATGGGTATTTATAGGAAGGAACTAGGGCAACATGCAAGTTCCTTCCTTTCCCTTATTGGGCTTTGGCATAGGCTCATGGGCTTTCTACATAAGCCTAGCCTTGATTACTAACATAAAAGCCATAATTAAGCTAACTATTACATATTAATTACTAACACTTGAATTCAAGTTTAGGAGTGATTCCAACAGTCAAGAATAGAATGCTAGGACGATAAAATGTAATTCATGGGGTGACCTCCTTAGGGAGATTGTTAGGATTTAGAAAATCCATAGTGAAGAGTCGGTCACCCAAACTCTAGTCTAGCATATGTTAGCTCGTAGACATTACGTTATTTACTAGTTATTTAGTTAGTTATTTAGTATAGAGCAACACCGTGGAGGACGGTTTACCCATGTATACACGATCCACGGTCCAAGGAGGACGTTTAGTTTGTAACTATAAATACCCTCTACCTCCCAAGGTAGAGGGTTGGACCTTTCACTAAATCTAACCTTCTTTCTTTTGTTTACTTTCTCTCTCTAGAAAGGCTCTCATCTTCCACTTTCTCTCTCTAGACTCTAATTCATACGTCCTATATTTATGCTTGTTTATGTGTTTATGAAATCCAATATCTAACATTTCGAAACATGGGGGGGGGGGGTCATGGATCAAAATTTTTTAATGACGTCAGGTAGTATGGTGGGGGATGGTACTGTTGTGCATATTATAAATGTCTATGCTCCTAAAAAGGCGGGGGCAAAGAGAAGGCTGTCGGATTTGATTTCTGGGGTGATCAGAGGGTGTCAAGGCAGATGCATCTTATTGGGGGATTTTAATGTTGTTCGAGTCCCGGAGGAGAGAAGAAACTCGAGGTTTAATCCGGGTGTAGCTTGTGATTTTAATAACTTCATTGATAGTTTGGGGTTACAAGAGTATGTTATGAGGGGTAATAGATATACCTATTTGGTGAGTAAAGAGGGGGATAAACTAAGCAAAATTGATAGAGTTCTAGTTAATCAGGAGTTCTTCAATCAGTGGCCTCTAGCTTGTTTGAGGGCGTTGAAAAGGGAGTATTCAGATCACTGTCCGTTGTTATTGTCCCTGAATGACATGAATTTCGGTCCCAAACCGTTTAGGTGGTTTAATTCGTGGTTAGGCAGGGAAGGGTGTGAGGAGGTAATAATTAGGGCATTGGACGGATGTGACTTTCATGGCGCTCCATATTTGGTGATTAAATCGAAGCTCAGATATGTTAAAGAGGTCCTTAAAACGTGGTGGAGGGATATGTCGAAGAAAGAGACGGGGGAGATGGGTGAATTACAGGAGGAAATTGAAAAACTTGAGAGACTTTTAGAGTTTCGGGACACGGAAGAAGATGAGTATTGGACGTGGGAAGAGTGCGAGAAAGGGGTGGAGCAACATAACCTTTTAAGAACAAGGACTTGAAGCAAAAATCTAGAGTGAGGTGGGCGGCTAATGGGGATGATAACATGACATTTTTTCATGGGATTGTTAATGAAAGGAAGGCCGCGAATGCAATCCATGGATTAATGATTGACGGTTCTTGGGTATCTAAACCTTCTTTGGTGAAAAGGGAGGTGTTAAGGCATTTTAGGAGTCTATTTTCTGAGCAATATAAGAGTAGACCGGGCTTGAATTGGAGTAATATGAAGAAACTTCATCCGGGTATAAGGGAAATGCTGGTGACCAGGTTCTCGAAGGAGGAAAATAAAGATGTTGTATTTGATTGTGGTTCTAATAGAGCATCGGGTCCGGACGTGTTCAATTTCAGGTTTGTTAAGCATTTTTGGGCTTTTTTTGAAGATGATTTTGCTCAGTTGATGGATCATTTTTATGATACGGGAAGGATTAGTAGAGGGTGCAGTTCGACCTTTATCACACTTATCCCCAAAACTAAAACGCCGATGGGTCTAAAAGACTATAGACATATCAACTTGGTAGGGATTATAAGCAAGGTTATCTCTAAAATTTTGGTGGCTAGAATTAAAGGAGTAATGAGTTCGATGGTTTTGGAGACTCAGTCGGCTTTTTTAAAAGATAGATTCATTTTGGATGGCCCGCTGATGATAAATGAGGTGATTGGGTGGATTAAGAAATCGGGGAAGCAAGCTTTTATGCTGAAGATAGATTTTGAGAAGGCCTATGATAACGTTAACTGGGCTTTCTTAATGTCGATGCTAGAACAAATGCGGTTCCCGGAGAAGTGGTGTATTTGGGTTAAAGAAATTCTGGAGTCAGCAAGGTCGTCGGTTTTGGTGAATGGTACCCCCACGTATGAGTTTCGATGTCGGAAAGGTGTTCGGCAAGGGATCCTCTGCTTTGTTAAGTAAATTCCGCGTGCTTGATAAAGATTGCTCGGTGTTTCTTTGTTAATAACTTAGGATTTATCCGAGGTTATTAAACTTTAACAAGCTAGTTAAGTTAGTTTGATTAAAGTATATCGATCCAACAAGTGGTATCGAGCTTGTGTGGAAACTCGACTAGGAAGAAACCCTACTTCAACAATATTCAAGATGTCATTGAAGTCGCTCCACCACCCTCAATCACCTCTCTCGAATTCGATAATCAAGAGGAGAATATGATCTCGGTGCATGAAGATGAGGAAGTATATTGCCATTCTGAGACCATGCTTTATGGAATGTAATTGTGAATGAGAATGAAGTAGTTCAAGATCCCATTAATGTTCCCCGGACAACCTATAGCACCAAAAGGCGGTCTTACCGGTGAAGAACCCTAAGGAATCAAGAGAAGGCACTAAACGTTCTCTTATCCGCCATTCCGTATGGTCATCTTCTCGAATTTCATGATGCTAAAGATGCTAAGCGACTCTGGCTATCTCAAGACCAGATTGGAGGAATGAAGCCTAAGAAGATGCACGAAACTTGTCAAACAATAGTTTGAAACTTTCACAGTGGGAGAAAGAGAGAGTCTTGATGTCGATATGATAGGTTTCAAAATCTCCTCAACATGTTGGAGTTATACAAGGCGAAGTGTCGATTGAGGATGCAAATTTGAAGTTTCTAAGGAGTTTGCCGTCTACATGGCATGTGATTGCTACTATGATCGAGGACAACAAGGATTGATGTCATGGACTTTGATGATCTCTATCATCAACTGAAGGTGTATGAACATGAGATGAGTGGTCAACCAAATTCCAAATCTCACAAGATTGCTTTTCATCATCTGAAAAGAATAGCGATACTTCAAAAGTACGCTTCTCCTCAAAGTATCTTGCTTCTCAAAGTGTCGTTGTTTACAATCCCCTTCATATGCTCAAGCAGGCCCCACCATCTACCACTTTGCACTCGGATGAAGTAGTGTGCTCCTTCTTTGCACAACAAGCAAGCTTACACATCACTTATGAAGAGGATCTAGCACAAATTGAAGAAGATGCACTTGAAGAAATTGATATCGGTGGCAAGTTGCTATGATCACCGCAAGGATCAAAAAGTACATGAAGAAGACAGGCAAAATTATTGATTTCAAACCAAAACAAGGAATAACTTTTGACAAATCTCAAATTGAATGTTTCAATTGTCAAAAGATCGGTCACTTTGCAAGGGAGTGCGGGTTTGCTAAGTATCACAAACAGAACATCGAGAAGCCAAAACTTGAGCTCAAAGAAATACCAATAAGCTGAAACAAAGGCTTTGGTTGCTCAAGAGAAGTTATCGAAGTTGACCGAGTGAAGAATTTGATGATGAACCGGTGACTTCATCAGATGGTAGCGAAGTGGAAGATACAATTGAAGACACGGTGGAAGCATTGACCGGAGCACCGCTTTTGATGAAAAATCAACATGTTGCTTTGGAATCGATGATGGCTTTGGAGGATTTGATTGGAGTAAAGAAAGTGAAGATGATCCTGTTCTTCTTGCTATGGTGGCTACTTCACCAACTCGCCTCCTATCTCGAGGTATGCTCAAACCATATGAGTTCTATCTAAAACGCTTAACAATTATGTGATTGAAAGAGATAATTGTATTAGGGCTAGGTCTCGAGGTAGCAGGATATCAAATCACTTTAGAGTCTATGGAAGCCAAAATATTAACTCATAAAAATAATGAAATGGCTTGGGTGAAAAATATGAACAATGAGATTATCGCTTAAAACTTAGTGAATGGAAACTAAACCGTAAAATTGCCGAAATAGAGAAATTAACTAAGGAAAGAGATGATTTGTTAGCTAAGTTTGTGCTTGGGGAGAGTCCGCTTATCCCATGTTGCTTATGTTGAAAAAGCAGATAAGGGCTTACATTAGAACATGCTTAGGATTTGGATCATCATTTGAAAGATAGTGGAATTACATACTCAAAGAATTTGAGTTTGTAACTCCACAAGGGGAACACAAGTCAAGAATGGCTTGGGTTCCTAAAAGTTTCTAACTCTTTTCTTTGTGTATGTGGCAACCTGTAAGAGGAGCTTAAAGATCATCTTATAGTGGATAGTTGTTGCTCGGAAGTATGACAGGAGACAAAGAGATCCCGTCGATTTTAGAAATATTAGTGGAGGAAGAGTTGCATTTGGGAATGATCCCAATGGAGGAAAGATTACCGGCAAAGGAACTATCAAAGCGAGCTGATTGACTTTGAGAATGTTAGATATGTGAAGGAGCTTAAGTTCAACTTGCTCTCGGTCTCTCAAATTTGTGATAAAAAGCATCCTGTGTTATTCAACGACACGCATAGTCTCATCCTTTCCTCTCGACTTTAAACCCGTTGATGATGACTTGGTAGTACTTAGAGTACCAAGGACAAATTATGTGTATAGTTTAGACATGAAAAGTCTACATTCCTATGGAAGAGCCACATGTTTGGTGGCTAAAGCAACATCTGAAGAGGCACATCAATGGCATAGAAGATCGGGCCATGTTAATTTCAAAAACATCAACAAACTGGTCAAAGGCAATCTAGTTAGAGGTTTACCTTCAAAGACTTACAAGAATGAACAATCATGTTTGGCATGCAAGAAGGGTAAACAACATAAAGCTTCACGTAAAAGCTTGAGGAAAGAACTATTAGAGAACCATTGGAGTGTTACATATGGATTTATTTGGACCGTCTCTGTGGCAAGTTTAAATAAGAAAAAGTCTTGTTTGGTTGTTACCGATGATTGTAGTAGATTCGATTGGGTTTTCTTTTTGGGCTTTAAAGATGATACCTTTGATGCTATTCGAATCTAATTATAGCACTTGAAACCAATTAAGACTCAAGGTTAGAGGTATTAGATGTGACAATGGAACCTAATTCAAGAACAAGCCTATGGATGATTTTTATGCGAATAAAGGCATAAAGAGGGAGTTTAGTATTGCACGAATACCACAACAAAATGGTGTTGCGAGAGGAAGAATAGGACTTTGATTGAAGGCAAGGACAATGCTAGCAGATTCTCATCTACCTATTCAATTTTGGGCGTGGTAAGAATCTGCATGCTATGTACTTAACAGGTCTCTGCCACCAAACCAGATGAAGACACACTATGAACTGGCGATGGGCAATAAACCCAACATTCGTTTATGAAGCCTTTTGGATGTCCTCTTACTATTTTAAACACCATTGATAATGCTGGGAAAGTTTGATGGCAAGTCAAGAAGGTTACTTATTGGGCTATTGTACTAACGATAAAGGCTTTCAGCGTATACAACGAGTTACTAAGAAGATTCAAGACTGCTCTTCATGTTGAGTTTTAGAAGATCAAGACAATGAGAAAGGTAAAGGTCCCGATTGGATGTTTGATCTTGAGATTTTATCTCCTTCAATGAATTATGTTCTTGTTAGAGAAGAAAATCAACCTATGCACAATGGAGAAGATATACAATATGTTGTTCATGGAGTTCATATTAGACCGATGTTGTTCCCGATAAAGAACTTGTAAATCCAAAACAGTATCTGCGTTCTAAGCAAAGTAATCGATTCTTCAAAACAAAATCTTTGTTGCACCACAATCCTCATTATCTCGAGGATCAATCTATACAAGAGGAACTTAATCGATGCTTCTTCAAGATGTATTAGCACATTCTTACATCGATGACCAAAGGAGAGCTTATGAAGAGGCAAAGAGGACCAAGACTGCAGAATACTCTCACAAGATTTTGACAAGATTTTTGACCAAAGCATTCTTGCACTGCTGATGATGCTTTAGATGATTTAGATGATTCTACCATGCCCGGTTAGAAGAAACCGATGATGAGCTTGAAGATGAAGGTATTTTCACGTATTCCAATGAAGGTGCCGATTATACTAACTTAGATGATACATATGAAGTTCCACAGTCACCAATCTTACGAATTCATAAGAATCATCCAAATGATCAAATCATTGGTCCTTCTACTCGAGTTATTACAAGACACAAAGCTAAGGGTCTCACTAAACCTCACAATGTTTTAGTTAGCTTTGTGTATAAACAAAACAGTGAATCATAAGGACCATCAAACTGCTTATTTACCGTTTCATCTCTCAAGAGGAACCCAAGAATATTGCTCAAGCTTTGACTAAAGAAAGTGGGTTGAAGCTATGCAGAAGAACTTCTTCAATTTAAACTTCAAAAGTTTTGGTTTTATGTGATCTTCGGATGGAAAGAGAGTTATTGGAACCGATGGGTTTTAGAGTCAAAAGAGATGAAAGAGGCAATGTTATCAAAAACAAGGCAAGATTAGTTGCTCAGGGTTATAGACAGGAGGAAGGGGTAGATTATGATGAGGTATTTGCTCTGTGGCAAGGATTGAAGCAATTAGAATCTTTCTTGCTTTTGCTTCTTATATGGGTTTTCGTGTCTATCGATGGATGTCAAGAGTGTCTTTCTTTATGGCACTATTACGGAAGAGGTGTATGTGAAACAACCTCCGTGTTTTGAAGATCCTAAACATCCAAACAAAGTCTATAAGGTGGTTAAGGCTCTTTATGGTCTTCATCAGCACCTAGAGCTTGGTATGAGAGGCTCTCTACATTCTTATTACAACATGGATACGGAGGAGGGCCATAGATAAGACTTTGTTTATCAAGAGAGACAAGAAGGATATCATGTTAGTTCAAGTGTATGTTGATGATATCATCTTTGGGGCTACCAAACAGTTCATGGTTAAAGAGTTTGAGCGGTGATGCGTAGGAATTTCAAATGAGTTCAATGGGAGAGTTAACTTTCTTTTAGGACTTGTGTTAAGCAACAAAGGAAGGAATTTTATCATCAAGACAAGTATGTTCTGAGACATACTTAAGTTTAATTTTGATGATATGAAGGATGTTACTACACCTATTAAATCTATCAATTCATTGGGCAAAGATGAAGATGGACAACTGTTGAAGTCAAGTTGTGCGGGTCAATGATTGGCTCTCTTATGTATCTTATCGCATCAAGGCCCGATATCATGTTTGCAGCTTGTCTATGTGCAAGATATCAAGTCTCACCAAAGATCTCTCACATGAATGCAAAGAAAAGAATTTTTGTTATTTGAAACAACAACCTAAGTTGGGGTTGTGGTATCCTAAAGAGTCACCTTTTCACTTGGAAGCTTTTTCAGATAGTGACTATGCGGTGATAATTATGATAGAAGATCCACAACCGGTGGATGCCAATATCTTGGAAGAAGGTTAGTCTCCGGCAATGCAAGAAGCAGATATTGCAGCAACATCATCATCAAGTCGAATATGTAGTTGTTGCAAGTCTGTTGTGGATAAGTTTTGTGGATGCGAGAATCAACTCTTGGACTATGGGTTCAATTTTAAGAATACTCCTATCAATATTGATAATGAGAGTACTATTTGTATTGTCAAGAATCACGTGTATCATTCCAAGACCAAGCATATTCGGATTAGGCATCACTTTATTAGAGATTGCTATGAGCATAGGCTCATTAATGTGGTTAAAGTTCACACGGATGACAATGTAGTGATTTACTCACAAAAGGTTTTGATGTGTCACGATTTAATCACTGGTCGTGAGCATTGGAATGATTAACTACTAAGCTATGTTTGGGGAGGACTATAAGGTGTTAGTATAGTCCCGTGTATTGCTTGAGGGAGGATACTAGTTAATACTTAGTTTCTATGAAGGAATTTGGCAAAGTCTTTTTTTCCGAAAGTACCGCTTGGAGAAATCTTGCTTATGTGGAAAGTACCGTTTGTCGTATTAGCATCTGCTCCAACGGTAATATTGATGGGTAATTGATAGTAACGGTAACTTTGTTATTATAGGCTGTGATTTTTCAAATCCCACCTATAAATAACTACTTTCCGATTTTCCCTCTCATATTATTACTTTACATCTTTTCCATACTTATCTCCCAATCACCATCTGTTTATTGTTCGATAAAATCTTTATTGTGCTCACTTATTCAACAATGGCGAATCGATTAACTGTTTCAAAGCACAATATGGTGGCTAATTTGGACAAGACTGAGGCGAATGTGGCTTTTTATGACATCATTGATTATCTTACTGGGTCGCCTATTAGTTATGCTCTTTAGTTGAGCCGGATTATTGAACCTTGATTCAAGAATTTTGGGCTAATGCTAGAGATAATATGGAGGAGGATGAATATTATATTAGATCAACGATTGTTGGACGGACTATCAAGATTACAGAGGCCTCTATTCGAGCGTATTTATTATTTGATGATGAAGATGGGGCTATTCGATTTGACAAGCAACCGATTTGGGATACTTTTAGAGATCTTGGTTATGAAGGGTCTTTGATGAACAAACATTCAAGAAAGCATTATTCGTCCTCAATGGAAGTTTTGATTCATGTATTGCTCCATTGCATAAGTTCTAAAAGTACTTCTGGGAGCAGTTTAATAAATATAGCATCCGCAGTGGTTGGTTTAGCTACAAAGCAGTGTTTAATTTTTCGAGGCTTATTTTGGATGGGATGCTTTCGCATACATCATCCGGGTCAAAATGGTTGATGTACCCAAGGTTTGTCTGATTTTCTTAAACAAGCAATTGGCTGATGTTCCAAAACCTGCTGCTTTGTTACCTGTCATTGTGCAACAAGCCAAAATATTTACATTTATGGCTAGGCGAAGTGATTTGTTCAGAGGTGGAGACACTCCTTTGACTCCTACAATGATGGAAGTTGTTCAAGCTGTACGTGATGAAGCTGGCGAGGATGAGGAGAGTGAAGGTCCTGATTCTGTACAAGGTACTGCTTCACAAAGCATTGCTTCTCAGAGTGCTGCTTCTCACAGATCTGCATCACCAAGTGCTGACACACAAGGTACTGCTTCACAAGGTACTGCTTCTAAGCAAAGTACTGATGCTCCAGAACATGTTCCTGTTACACCTCAAACATCTCTACATGACTCTCAACACGATGTTCACTCACAATCTCAAGGAGATGAAGTTTCTATGGAATCTGAAGGTCAAGTTCTCAACAATTATGCTTTAACTAGAGAATTGACAAGATTGAAGAAATCTTTTGGAGAGCAAGCTAAAGCGCTTAGGAAGTTGAAGCGTAAGTATATGTGGTTAAGGAATTTTATTAAACCATATATTCAAGGTTACAACTTATGGGTTAAAGAGGAAAACAAACGCCGCAAGCAACTTCGCAAGGAATTAAAACGTAAGAAGGTTCATAAAACATCTTCTGTCCATTTGGGGAGGAAATTCAAAGAACATAAATTGAAAGAAGATGATAAGGAGAAAGCAGATGATAAGGAGAAAGAAGATGACAAGGAGAATGAACCTCAAAGTACTGAAGAACTGGTTATTGATGATCAAGGTACTGAACATCAAAGTACCGCTTTCATGAAACTTTCGGACAAGAGGTAATAACACCAAGGGTATTGAATTTTGAAGAAGAAGTCGGTCCTTCTACAACCAAGTATACAAGAAGAGGAGGAAGCTACATTCAAACCTATTCATTCTGCAAGTGATGATGAATTATTTGCTACAATTTTAGATTTGTCACAACCAAGAGGAGGAGTTACTATTAGAGATATACAAGAAGAAGAAGAACAAAGAACTTCTCAACCTGCAATTGATCCAAAAGATAAAGGGAAAGGTGTTCTGGTTGAAACCAAGAAAAAGAAACTAACTTTGGCGAACTTAGAGCAATTGAAGTTGCTAGGAATGAAGCTATGAATAGAAAAGTTCAAGAAGAGTTAAATGCTAAAGATATAGAAGAACAGAAGCTCAAGAAGCTCGTAATAGAGAAGCGACTCAAAGGTGCAAGATGAATTAGATGTCAAACTCGCGAACCATTACAACACCTACTCCTGTTAGATATATGTCAAGAAGACCTAATTTAGCTAAAGAAAGGAATGCAATGATGGCATATTTAAAAGGCGAGAGGATATAAAGGATCGCAGCTAAATTATGTTGATATGAAAAGACTATATGATGTTGAGAGAGGTTTATAAGAAAGATGTTGCAGCATTAAAGATTATAGAAGAAGCTACCGGATCAAGCCGAAAGAAGAAGAGTTTGAAAAGAAAAGGAAAACCGGGTTATAGATGTTCGGTTCTCAAAGAAAGAAAAAGTTAAATTAAGATCCGAGACTAGTGATGAATTAAGGAATTATCTCAGAGTGGTAGATTTTGATTATACAAAGGAAGATGATGACATGAAGATGAAAAGATCAAAGATTAGTGTTTTTGAAGTTGTGAAATCCAAGGATGGAGATTACATGATTTTTCATAAAGAAGATAAAAGCTTCAAAGTTTTCAAAAGGCTATGGGGTATATCGCACATTATAGATAGAGTAGACCTATTCTACTTATATCATGTTGTGAAGGCTTACTTTGAAGATAATCCATTAGAAGGATTGGTTTGGTTTACATGGTGATCTCATAACTATGTGGAAATCAAGAAGAGAGCAATCATGATATCCGGAAGAATCAAGAAAGTTGGGAAATTGTTTCTTCGGAGATTCTTTGAAGAGTCCGGAGTTCATGTTTTAGAGTCGAAAATGGAACAATGATACATGTTTGCGTAGAGAAGATACCCTCTTACTGCTTGAGCTCATGAGAAGAATGTTAGAGCATGGATTGGAAGTAGAAGAGGATAATGAAACCGCTTGCATGGCTATCAACTTGTTTATAAACCGGACTACCATTCTTTGAAGATGATTAATAAGCGGTATGAATTTTATTTGAATAAATACTTTTTGATATATCAAGATTTTATTCAGCATCGCTTGATCGACAAGATTTCATCAAAGTAACGTTTGCGTAAATAAACCGCTTAAATGAATTTTAGAAGAAACCTTTGCTAAGAAAATATTTTGAAATAAAGGTTGAATAAATGGTTTTGTGATGATAACATCAATAGGTTATCAATCCACCATGGTTACAAAAGGATTGACTAATCCATGAGCAAACGGCTCGGTAAAGATATATCAAACCGTTTTTAGTTGACAACTTGCTAATAAGTTGGATGGTAATCAACTCACCATATCAAGAATGTGAAGAGTTGGCTAGCCCACAAGAAAATGGCTTGTGGTAAAGGCTATGGAAAACCATTATTCGTAATTAGTTCACCATTAGATAGAAGAACTAACTAGTCCGTATGGTACACTTTTGGTAAAGACAAAACAAATCATGATAGTCGGTGGTTTGCTAAAAATCATATGGTTATCAATGTACCATGGTTTTACACACCAAAACATTTGGCTACTCCAGAGATAATGGCTTTGGTAAAGAGATCTAAATCCATTAAATTTTCAATGATTCACTTGGAAGTGATGAGAATAGTATGCAACTTAAACTCAATTAATGTACAATTTGCCATATGTTGCCGTGTTCTTTGAAAGATGGAGGTTGTTGGATGTCACTGTGAAAAGAACAATTCTAAGAGATACTTTGACAAGCACGATATTACGAGATACAATCTAAAGACTAATAAACAATCCGCTTTTAAAGATGAAGTCATTAAAGGTATATTTACAAAGGAACTTGAAGTCAAGCAAGTAGAATTCAAGTAAGGGAGGATTGTTGGGATATGAAAGTGTCAAGATATGAAAGCATCAAGACATGAAAGTACCGTAAGTCGCAGCATCGGAAGAAGTCAAAAAGTCAAAATACTTGCTAAAGACAAAGTCAAAGAAATCTTGCAATATGAAGTCAAAGTATCTTGCAAGAACAAAAGAACTTATATTCGCTTATGGAAAGAATTGTATTCTATGTTTAGATTACTTGTCGTACAAGGTTACAAATTGTAAACCGACTAGGATATCCTTGAGCCTATAAAAGGACTCCTAGATTGGCATTAGAGGTGCGATTTCGGAAAAGAGTTTTAGAGTTTACGAATTAGTGTTTTAGAGAAAAGTTCGATTATCTTAGAGTTGTATTAGAGTATCTGCATAATAAGCGATTTAGAGTTTATAATAAAAGTTATTCTTCTTAGCTTTGTTAAGTAAATTTCGTACTTGATAAAGATTGCTCGTTGTTTCTTTGTTAATAACTTAGGATTTATCCGAGGTTATTAAACCTTAAACTAGTTAAGTTAGTTTGATTAAAGTATATCGATCCAACATCCTCTATCCCCTTTCTTGTTTCTAGTAGTGATGGAAGCTTTAAATTGCATGATTGATAGGGCGGTGGAGTTGGAGGAAGTTAAAGGTATCAAATTTAATAATTGCGGTTGGTCTTTGTCTCATCTTTTTTATGCAGATGATGCTCTCCTTATGGGGGAATGGTCTGAAGATAATATCAAGAGTGTTGTGAGAGTCCTTAGGGTGTTTTATATATGTTCGGGTCTCAAAATAAATATTCACAAGTCTCACTTATTCGGGATTGGTGTGAATATGGGCGAGGTGGAAGGCATGGCGGGTATTCTTGGGTGTCCAGTGGGCGCCCTTCCTTTTGAATATCTGGGGATTCGAGTTGGCGCGAACATGAATCTCATCTCTAATGGGACCCCGGTGGTAGATACGATTAAAAACCGGCTTTCTTCTTGGAAGGCTAATACTTTGTCTATGGGTGGTCGGATGACGTTGATCAAATCAATATTGTCTAGTTTACCGATTTATTATTTGTCTCTTTATAAAGCTCCGTGTAACGTGGTGGATCAAATTGAGGGGCTTATGAATAATTTCCTTTAGGCGGGTTTGAGTGAGGCCAAAAAAGTGCATTGGGTTTCGTGGGAGGTGGTTACTACTACGAAAATGATGGGGGTTTGGGTATTTCTAGAATTGAGATGTTAACCCGACTTTATTGACCAGTGGGCATGGAGGTTTATTATTGGAAAGAACATCTTGTGGCGAAAAGTGATTGAAAGCATCCATGGAGGTAGAGGAAATGGGTGTTTTGCCAAATAAAATGCTTTACCGGGTTGTTGGAAGACCATTGTATCGCTTTCTTGAGTCCCTTACCGTGCAAGGGAAAAAGATTAGTCACCAGTGAGAGGCAAGTTAGGCAATGGAGATATTATGCGTTTTGGCATGACTTGTGGTTCGATCGGCCGTTAAAAGATAGATGGCCTACTTTATACGATTGGAAAGAAATAAATCTTGTAGCATTGCTAGTCGAAAGTTAAGAGGGGGGAGGATGGTTTTTTGTTTGTTGGTAACTGGAGTCGTTACCCGGCGTCCGTGGAGGAACTATCGGAAAAACAAGATTTGGATCGCATGCTGCTGGATTTTTGTTTTTCAGACCGTGAGGATTCATGGGAGTGGGTGGATAGTGTTGATGGCAGGTTCTCGGTGGCGTTGTGTAAGAAGTTATTGAGGCTGAATCGGGATTAAGGTAGGAATCAGAACATGCGATGGGAGAGTTGGGTTCCAAACAAAGTAAATTTGGTAGTCTGGAGAGCCGAGTTCGCCAGGATTCCTACTCGGGATGCACTGGTCCAGCGTAGAATTCCCATTCCCACGATGAGCTGCCCACTTTGTGAGGTGGATGACGAAAATCTCAAACACCTTTTCATAGGGTGTGGTTTTGTTTACGGTGTGTGGAGATGTATCTGCAAGGTAGACCCGTTATGTGCTTTCGACTTCAAGGACCTTCTGCTTTTATGTGACAATATTGGCGGCAATAAATGGAGAAAAAAGATTATGAGAGGCATTGTGATGGTGACAATTTGGGTCATATGGAAAACAAGGAATGCAAAGGTTTTTCAACATAAAACGTCTAGGGTTGGGGAGGTGGTCGCCGAAGTGAAATCTTTCTCTTTTTTATGGATTAAGAATAGGTCGAAATTTAATAAGGTTAGATGGAAGGATTGGAGTGATTTCATCAGACATTTGTAATTAGTTTTTGGCGGTCCTCGCTTTGAGGATTAGCCGTGGTGTTATTGAAAGTAATCGCTCAAAAAAAAAAATAATAAAAAAACTTAAACGAGGTGTCATCTTCCCACGGTGATATCAAAGGATCCACTTTAATGTCATCAATTAAATTACGACACTTCGCTTTAGGCTCTTTAGCCTACCATTAAGTCCATATATCATCGCTCTTTTCAAAATAGTTCTTTTCGATTATTTGTTAAATGTAGTTCTATACAGAGAGATTTACATACATTCTCACATACACATCAATATTTACATATTTACACAAATACAAGTTTTAATGTAAAGTTTTTGGGCTTTTGCATATATCCTCCCGAAAATGCAAAATTGCATATATATCCAAAGCGTCATAAAACCATTGTAAAATGTGCATAAAAACTTGTACAAAGGATATATACGCAATTATTCACTTTATGATATATATACATTTTGCCAAGTTTTTATATAAATAGTTACTTGAACTGTTTCACCTTTATTTAACGTACTATTTTTGATGATATGCCAGTTAACTTGAACAATGTCCGCGATATTTTAAGTTGAAGGATAAAAAATGGTAAGAGTACATAGTTTAGGGTAAAATTATAAGTTATAGCTATCTAACATCACTTTTAAGTGACTTGAATCTTTGCAAATTGTAATCGCAAATTTCTACTAACACAAGTTTATATGAGAAGTTCACTAAAATTGCCAAAATTCGTAATTACTTAACACTGATGATGATTAGATGGCGCTATAAAGACGGTCACATAGGGCCTTATTTTTTAACCTCCAAAAGAAGTACTCTATTAAATAGTTCAAAATTGGTCAGCAGTGGCTAAAGAATACATTAAATTGCATTTGAGTAAACTTTTACCTTCTTGAAGACTCATCAGAAATATATGCTCGTCCTTTGAAAAGTTTCGCGAGTTTAGTTTGGTCGTGTTTGATGCGAGACTTGTAAGAGTTTATACTTTTAAAATAAGCTAGCTTGTAATATGAGTTTGTTTATTAAAGAGGTTTATGGAAGTTTTAAAAGCCATAGTTCTTTATAAAGCTAAGCCCATTGAAAAGGTTTTATGAAAGCTTATATTTAGTCAAATTATTTAAATGTCTTTCAAAATGTATTCAAAATGTAATTCATTATCACGCAAAATTGAAAGTATATCTAAATTTAATATGATATGTAATCTTACATCGATAAAACTACTTCCCAACTAACTCTCCAAACAACTTTATAAAATATATGTTTCAACTTTAAGCTTATAATATAAACTTCAACCATAATTTAACCCATTTCACAAACATTGTGTTTGAACCTTCACAAATTTATTTTATTTTCTTTGTTTACATATCACTAAGTTCATAAAATATCGTTGCATGTTAGTAATAGTAGTGTGGCACTGTGGCGACATTGATAAGAACAGCGGTGGCAATGGTCGAGTGGGTTGTCGTCTTATGCGTTGAGAAATGCTAAGTCACGTTATTTTTTCACTTTCCTCTTTGTTACATAATGATGTGTCATGATTATTTATACATTATTGACCAATTAAAAAGTCAAGGTGCCTCGCGCGACGCTATTTAAAGATCTTCAGAATTTAATTGTTTCGGCTAATAATTTATTCCATTTGTGTGTTTTTTGTTAATAGTTTTACTGACTAGTTAGTTTGTTTAGGGATTATAAGTAATGACAAAAGTTTGGTGAAATTTTGCTTAGTTTGTATTATTTTATTGTTTTTTATGTTTAATAACTTGTTTGGTTTGTACAATGTGTTATTTTAATTATATTTTTCATTGAAAGAGGGTTTTTGAAGTATCATTAAGTGACAGCTTTCATGACTTGTACTATATATTTTAATACTTGTATTTATCATTAAATAAGTGTTTTAAGAATGTATATTATTTATGTATCAGTTAATTGTAAACATTGCATTAATACTTGTATCGTTGAGTTTTTGTTAATGTATTTAATGTTAGAAAAATGTGTTTAAATTAGTTGTACATTTAGCTTATATAATTGTATTACTGAATTTTAAAACATTAATATTCCAAAAAAGCTAAATGATTTATAAGATAATAATATAAACGATAATTTAAGTTGAATTCAAATATTGCATGCCATATCTTTTTGTGAAAAGTTTTGTGATTCTAACATTGCATATCGTTGTTGATGATGATAATATCAATGATGAGAGTATTGAAATAAATGTTAGTTTATTTTTGTGAAAAAATTAAATCTTTTATTAGAAAAGGAAAAGTGTATTTGTTTTTCTTTTTTTTAAGACAGAATGAAAAAAAGAAAAGTTAAAAAAGCCAGTTAATGTGACACTATAAGTTACTTTGTTAACTCAAATATGAATGTCTAGGATTATATATACAGTAAAACCTCTATAAATTAATACTGATAAATTAATAACCTCGATAAAATTAATAATTTGTCCGGTCCCAACTTCGACCAAGACAAATTTGGATTCAATCGATAAAATAATAAGATAATAATTTTTTGAAACCCCAATATATATATATTAGTCCAACTAAATTATAAATTAATAATTACTAAAAATTTCATATATATATATATGTATATATGTATGTGTGTGAGAGATACACTTCAAAATCCCAAGATTAATTAGTAAAAAATGAATCAATAACTGTTTTTGTTGAACTTCAAATCTATATCGAGTTTATCTTAAATCTCCTTATCGACCAAAGAATTGGTGCGTTGCCTTCTCGTATCGCAATAAAAGTGTTAATTTTATTTTCATAAAGTGTGAATGTTAATTCATAAATGTTAATTGGAACTTGCTTTTCAAATTTATTCCGCTCTAATGAGATACATCAGAATCAGCTAAGATATTAGACTTGAAAATTTAATGGTATACGTAAACCTCTTTAATTAATAAATTATTAATTTATCGATATAATAATATCTCGCTAAATTAATAAAATATCCCGGTCCCAACACTATTAATTTATAGAGGTTTTACTGTACCAAGATCAATAAAGCAATTGATGTTACCTGCTCTCATGAACATAAAGTTCTTTGAAACATCATACAACTCTATAAAGCATGGACACACTTAAACAAATTTCAAGCATCATTTTTAATATTATAACTTTTTAAGTATCATTTCGCAATTCATTATAAGTACACACCAATAAACTAGATTTTTGAGATATAAAAAGAAAAGAAGATTTTCTTCATTGTCTTTTACTCGTATCTTGCTCCAAAAGAAATAAATACACATTGAAGCATGTTTCTGTGGACTATTAAAATCAAAAATCATCGTTAACAGTGGTGGAGCTTAAAAGTTTTTCATGAGAGGGTCGGAAGAAATTCAAAGTTCAAAATACAAATTTTGGGAGGCAAGACTTAAATAAAATTTTTTAACATAAAATGCAAGATATATTATACTAATAGGTTTAATTCTAAGAGCATGTGCAACCATAACATGAGTTATTCTTTAACATTTGTCACGTCAGCGTCACATTAGCTTTAACATTTCACCTTAACTTACCAAAAAAACATTCACAATCATAACATCCAAGTTAAACTTTAACATTTGATATTTTCAATTTCAACCCCTAAACTAAAACAAACACTTCATTTATTAAAAAAACATAACCTTAACTTAAACATATTACAATACCAAATATAAAATAACTAAAAAAATTACAACGAAAAAAAAAAAAACAAAACATAGAAATACTTATTCATCACCGCCACTCTTTGTTGTTGTTGTTCTCGCTCAAGATTCTTCCGCCAAACACGCCCATAAGGTCCCGTTGGAGTTGGGTATCGTTGTCGGTCGTGTATTTCTTTTGTCTTACGACGGTGAGTATCACATCTTTCGACCCATCTTCGTTGCCTCAAACGTCTTGTGGATCCACCCACACTTCGTTATAGTCACGTAATGAAAATTTTGATCTTTTATAATCATGTTATGCAAAATAATGCAAGAATACATGATTCAACGTATAGTGACAATTTCCATTAGACGTGCCGGTTGTTGTAGTATACCCCAAGCATTCCTAAAACCATGACACTCTTCATGTTGTTGATAAATTTTTGAATGTCGGCCCATGTTGGTTTTCTTAAATACTCCAAGCATAAAAAATCAATAATGCATTTGTTAAAATTATCAAGACAATCTTTGAAGTACTCTCACCCATTTGCAAGTATTCATCAAATGAATCGGGTGTGGTCGTAGTTCAATCATTGGCGTATTGCAGACGATACACTTCATTGTAACACTTAAACTCATTCGAATTCGTAGCATCGGTGTTTGCCTAAAGTAATTAAAATGATCCGGAATGTTTTCAAGTATAAGATTCAATACCTTCGACTTTTTGTAGGAATAGTTTCCGGCTCATACGAAATCTTCTACGAAAATTCGGTTTGAATACTTACAAGTTACAACCTTCAACGAAATAGTCACATGCAGACATTCTTCGCAATCTCACGCTCACGATATATATGGGTGCGAGCGATACGAGGTTGAGATGCTTCTTATTCCAACTATTGCTTGAAACTAAATGCGCAGCCCATAAATTAGAAGTCGGTTCTTCATCAACGTCGACCATTCTTGAGAAATTCAACAAATTGATTCGGATGCATTGTGAACGAACTTCAATTTGAATTACGGAAGTGTGAGAGAGTATATAAATTGTGAATTTGAATTATGAAAGTGTGAAAAAATTGGTGTTTTAGTTGGGTATTTATAGTGGTAGTTTTTTTTTTTTTTTTTTTTTTTAACTAGCCATTTGAAACGACGGGGTGGTAAATTTTTTTTCTCTTTTTTTTTTTTTTTTTGACATCAACGCACATTAGCTTGGTTAACATAGGAACTTTAACGCCGATTAACGCCGGTTGTGTAGTGGGTAACGCCGAATAACGCCGGGTCCTGCGTTAATCGTTGCGAGTGCTCTAAGGGGCAAACACCATTGCGAGTGCTCTAAGGGGTAAAATGATTTTTTTTTTCTTTTTTTTTTTTTTTTTTTTTGACATCAACGCCCGTTAGCCGGTTAACATAGGAACTTTAACGCTCGATTAACGCCGGTTGTGTAGTGGGTAACGCCGAATAACGCCGGGTCCGGCATTAATCGTTGCGAGTGCTCTAAGGGGCAAACACCATTTCTAGTCATTAGTAGTTCCGCTCATGGTTGTTAAAAACCGAAATGTCAAAAATAACAAAATATAAACGTAAAGTATTTGATTTCACTACTTGCATTTCAATACTAAAATCAAAATCATATATTTAATTTGAAACCAAACTCATTCTCTCGCTCAAGTTTATACCAAACAATCTGCCCTAGTCCCCAAACCTCCACCCAACCCTTTCTCGTCACTAATCCAACAACATTGCCTCTGTGTCCTCATGTATCTAACTTGAACATTTTTCTGGGGCTGAATTTATTTTGGGAGGGCAATCGTAGATTTGTTTAACCTCAACTAAATTACCCCTAAACCTATAATATTTACACTAGGTCAGAATTTTAAAAATGCGCCCCTCCCGGTCTCCATTAAGGTCCGTCCTTGTGTGTCCTGACCATAAACCAACAAGTCAACAACCATGCTTACTCCATCCAATTTTATTTTAAACAAAATAGATTAATAGCTAAGGTTCAAAATATGTGTACATAATTACAATTCATTTATCGATGTAGAACAAACGTTATGGTCAAATCAAAATAATGGCAGATGTTGAGAATCATAATTGCATTTACAAATCATTGTAGAACAAATGTTATAGTCAAATCAAAATAATGGCAGATCTTGAGAATCATATACGACATATCAATAGTTACTTTCAATCCGGATTTTCATTAATCGATAGTGTCGTAGCTGGGCTTGCGGAGGCTCTATGTAAAAGCGTTTATAAGATAAACATGACGTTTAAATATTGTAACGATTAGCTTTAGAGTGTTTCATCATTGTCGTCGCTTGAAATAAAGTTTAACAATATTTAGAACAAAATTTCATATACCTTCAACATTTTGCTATTACTAATGAATTTTGATGCCATAACTATATAAGGATGAATATATTTTGAGGTGATAAAATTTAAAGTCATGTGATAAGACACCTCACATCTTTGTATATTGCTTTGTTAATCAAAACGAACTTCTGCTTATCAATGTTATCAAATCTCTTAACAAGACTAAAATCACAAACACTAACAGCCTATGCATGATATAATTAAGAAAAAATAAATAGAAAGGCTAATTAAGAAAAATTTGACGCACTTGCGATAGTAGTGTATAAGTAATTATATTTTTTAAATTAAAAAAGCTCAAAATATTTAATTTTGTGATAGTAGCGCACAAAGTAATTATACTTTTTAGATTAGAAAAGCTCAAAATATTTAATTTACTATGTGATTCGTTCTAAAACTAGTTGTAATAAAGACCCCAAGTGACTTACATTTCTCCTATTATCTCAGCACCTCCCTCTCTCTTATATTATTTCAGTGGCTTACTTGGTGTAGTAAAGCGACCTACATCTCAATATTTTATTATTATTTTTATTTTCAATTTATTTTAACAATATAATTAAAACTTCATTAATAATAATAAAAAAATATTACATAATAGAAACATTACAATAAAAATTAAAATAAAATAAAAAATTAGTGTGCATTTGTTTGACGCCAAATATGTTCCACTAAATCAGTTTTAAGGCTTAGATGAGATGTTTGGTTATTTTGGAAGCAGGCTCCCTACTCCCGGGTTTACCCTGAGGTAGGGGTAAGATCTGTCTACATTATACCTCCCCCATACCCTGCCCCGGCGGGATTCAGTTTGTTGTTGTTGTTGATGAGATGTTTGGTTATGTATCTCTCTAACAACTTCTAACGTTTCTTCATGAGTTCGTACGAGATCATAATCACGATATTGCTCATCTGGATAAAAGTCGGGAAATATTGCAATCCCTTTGTCTTTTAGAATCATATTATGTAATATGATGAATCTGTACATCATATCCGTTATTTTACTTAGCATCATCGGCCGTGCGGGATGTGCTATTACAACCCACTTTTTCTTTGGGACGTCAAACGCTCATTCCATATCTTTCCTTGCTGCTTTGTGCGCGTTCTTATACGTTATTCGCTTTGTACACCCCGATTGTGAAATGGACTTCATAAGAACTGACCATTTCGGATAGATCCCTTCAGTAAGATAACATTTCCTTTTATAAGTCACGTCGTTAGCCACAAATGGTGCTTTCTCGACTTTAAGATCGTTGAAAATAAACGCATATAACGTTCATGTCGTTGTTCACCCCGGAGACACCAAAGAGCATGCCAAAAAATCCATAAATCTTGCGAGGCAATTGCTTCCAATAAAATGAATATATCTGACATGTGATCACACTTCAATAATAAGCATGCAATGCATTTGGGCAATTAGCCCACGACCAATCCGTACATCAATGCTTCCTATCATCCTAGGTTTGGGTGGAAACGAGCCGAGCCGAGCTCGAGCTCGAGCTCGGCTATTATATATATATATAGCTCGAGCTCGGCTCGATCTCGTTCGAGCCTCATATTTTGAGCTCGAGCTCGGCTCGTGAAAATTTTCAAGCTCGAGCTCGGCCCAGGCTCGAGCTCGTGCTCGACTAATTTTATGATGTGTTAAAGAAAACAAAGTTCAAATGGAGCTCGGCTCGTTAATTACATGAGGCTCGGGCTCGTTTACTACTTTTAAGCTCGTTTATACGTATAGACGATATATATACGTATATATTTCTATGGCTCGTTTAGGCTCGCGAGCCTACGCGAGCTTTTTGTACAGAGCTCGGGCTCGAGCTCGATTAGTAAATGAGGCCAAATTTAGGCTCGAGCTCGGGCTCGGGCTCGTTTAAGCTCGACTCGTTCGAGCTTTTTACCGATCCGATCCCGAGCTTTTCACGAGCGGCTCGACTCGTTTCCATGCCTAATCCCAGGAAACCCATGTTTTTGCTCGTGAAAATCATAGCAAAAACTCATTTCCATATAATTCCAGAATACCTTTACAGAAAGATTCGAGAGAATCACGGGATGTTTTCACGCCTCTTTGGAGATATTTGTCTAGAGCATCAGGAACGGTGTCGTATGCCAATTGACGAATTGCGAAGGTACAGTTCAGCAAAAGGGATATGTCAACTATTCCCAAATAATCTGTAGTTTGTTGAAAATACAAATCATGGTCAGTTATTCTCAAACAATGTGTGCGAATATCGTTTGGCTCATTCAGAACCGCGTACATAATATTTCTTCATCATACGTTGGGTTTTCAATGAAGTAAGCCGCCACAAGACGATCATAAGCATCGTAACGATTTATTTCTACCGCATTTCGTTGGATTTTAAGGTTTGAAAAAGATGAAGATTAAATAATCGTAGTAAAGGTCTCCGTAAAAAACGCTAGTTCGCTAGTAACTTCATCTTTATTATCAGAGGATAAAAAAAAAAAAAAAAAAAGATCGGAAGACATTTGCTTTAGATGAAATGTGTAAAGTATATAAGAACGAATGTGATTGAAAGTGTGTATAAAAATGGAGAAGTAATGAGGCATTTATAAGGTAAAAAGTGTTTAAAATTTTATTTTATTTTATTTATTTTCAGTGCAAAACGGTCAAAATAATAATTTTAGTGTGCATCAAACTCGGCCGGCCGACCGACCTTTCATTTGTTTTTTTCTCCTGACCGACCGACTTCTCTCGACCTTGTGTAACAACCGATCGACCGAGACTTCTCCCGACTAACCGACCCATTTCCCTTTATTACAACCAGTCTGATTTATGTTATAACACTTTTTGTCAACTTTTTTCCTTGTCATTAGCTAAACAATAAGTTCTAAATTCTCTGCAACTTATATCTAATATAGAAAACCAAAAAAACTAGAACGCGGTATACACATAAAATGTTTCAATAATTAAAGTAAAAAAATTAGGTTTGACCCAAAAGTCAAAAGAGAAACACATGTTAAACACAAATATGAAACAAGGAAGCATCCTCATAAATCCCCCAATCTCTTCTAACGCGACCCCCCTCGTGATTCCAATATCTCGATTCCAATTCTTACACGCCACTTTTATTAATAACAACATCATAAACCATCCCTATATATCATCATCAAGATTCATTCACAAACACAAATACAAGACGACGACAACCATGGTCGAACAAATTGTTGAAGAAACTAATGGCTCTGTCGAACAAATTGTTACGACTAATAATGGCTCGGTAGAAAGAAAACCAAGGATTCTTTGTCTCCATGGCTTTCGAACGAGTGGTAAAATATTTGAAACACAAACGAAAAAATGGCCCGAGTCCGTGTTGGAGAAAGTCGAGTTTATTTTCCCGGATGCACCGTTTCCTTGTAATGGGAAATCTGAAGTTGAAGGGATTTTCGACCCGCCTTATTATGAATGGTTCCAATTCAATAAGGTGCGTTTTTAGTTTATGTAAACCGGTTATTACGTGTTATTGTAAGTGATAGAGTGGCCTTGCTGTCATGATCCGTCTGAGATACTAATTTTTATTCGTGTGTGCGTTGATTATAGGAATTTACGGATTATGAGAATCTTGATAAGTGTCTAGAATATATTGAAGAATTGATGATCAAGCATGCACCAATTGATGGTTTGGCTGGGTTTTCACAGGTACTTTTTTTAATGTTAATTCAATTGTTAAGTTTTCTTAAGATTTTGGTTTTAATGAATATTAATTTTAACGAAATCTGTTTGTTTGCTTAGGGTGCAATTTTGTCAGCTGCATTGCCAGGACTGCAAGCAAAGGTATGTTATTTATTTCTGTTCATAACTAATTCCGTTATTTTCGTTAGTAAGTACTAGTATTAATGAGTAATGTACAATTTGTAAGAGTTCGATTATACCTATGCTATATAGAATATGGGCTGTTGATTTGTTAACATAAGTTTGTTCTACCGAATGTCTTCATATAAACCACACAAAATTTCTTTCTTTCTTTATTGTGATTTTCATACTTAACTAACTTAAACAAAGGGTCACGTTTTTGGTTGTTTTTATACCTTTATAATATGACAAAGAATTGAGACAACCAATATATGTTTTGTAAATGATGCGAAAAGTAAAGTCATTGAGGCTGGAAAATACAACTTAAGGACAATGACATTTTCTAATCGCTTGTTCAAACACGATGCCATTTGTTATTTCTTTAGCATCTTCCTTGATTGGTATTAAAAAAAACAAGATTCCCTATTCAATAGAAAAATAGTCACTCAAATAGTCAAATGTGAGCACTTTTTTTTCTCTAGTTATAAAAAATAAGAAATAAAATAAGAATGTGTGCGTGCGTGTTTTAATAAGTATGGACATCCCATTGTTGACTATTTTATTTTTGATTTTATAATAATTAGATTTTAATGACTATTTCTCAGGGAATTGCACTGACGAAGGTACCAAAGATAAAATGTTTAATCGTAGTCTCAGGAGCAAAGTTTAAAAATGAAACATGGGCTGAGAAGGCATATTCGTCTCCCATTCAGTGTCCGTCTCTCCATTTCTTAGGTACACCATTTGGCTTCTTTATATGTGTTTGCTTTTCTTAACCATTTAGTATTTACATTATTATGTGTTTAAAAGATGCTTTTCCAATTAACTTAAAAAAACCCTTATATAATGTCGACTCTAGAGTGATCATTAGATAATATTCCTTACAAAATTTTACGACATTTAAGTTTGACAAAAATTTACTTTAGATAACATACTACAATTTTTTTATACAACACAAAACGAAAAGTCATGTAATCTCATTCTCATAGAATGACATTGCACTCATTTGGAGCAATTTTCTTTTAATCTATCTTTTTATATGTCTGAAGATTTTTATAAGAAGAAATATATAGTAAATGCAATATAAAATGTGCTAGAATCTTTTCAGAATATTTGTGGAGGTCATGCCTACATATAGGCGATTCTTCTTGTCCACAAATTTCACCAAACAGCCAATATGGTGTCTTTTTGATGATGTTGATGGGAGCATTGTACCCACCTTGCCCTACACTTTCACAAATCCATCATCTGATTTAATCACAGCTACTTTGTAACTTCTAGAAATATTTCATGAAACTGACGTATATGTATGGTAGGTGTGCTAGCTAATATGTGGTTTTGGTGTAACATTCGACATTGCCATACGGACCATGCAACTTCCATAAATATCCCTATGAATTCTGAAGTTTCATTACTATTTCCCTTGACCATTTGGTAGGCTTGGGAAACTTGAACATGTTGCATACTAATGACCATGTACACAGTAAACTTGTCAACACGAACTGGACTAGGGGGGCGCCCTACTACTACATATTAACAATAGCTACTCTCAACCCTTAATAAGCTAGACAAATTTGACTAAATCATCTAGCTAGGCTAGGTGGAATTTGAGGCAATTACATATTAATAACTAAAGGGACTTCTGAATAACTCCTCAAGTAGCTTTGGTTATGTTATGCGCGTGAATGGGTCAATTTATGCGTCTAGTGATCTGATATAGGTTTGTTGATGTTAACTGTATAGGGGATGCTGATTTTTTGAAACCATTTGGTACCGAACTATTGAAATCGGCTGAAGATGCTGTAGTGATTCGTCACCCTAAGGGCCATACAATTCCAAGACTTGGTAATTATCTTTATTAATACTTATGTCTTCATTTCTTCATAATAAAGTAAATGATACCTACAATCACATCTTTATTAGTTCTTTAAGATCAATATGGCCTAAGTATTGAAAATCGTTAATGACCACAATTTTTAAACTTGGATTGCTAACCCACATGTTACTATTTTCAGATGAGGTAGGCTTGGAGACAATGTTAAAGTTCATTGATAGGATTCAAAAGATTGTTTCAAAGAAGGATGACGACGTAGACAAAGTAGTCACCGTTTAGTTCACAAAACTTTTCATTTTAAGCGTTCGAATCAATTAGCATAAGCGAACAAATAATCATTATAACAATCGCTGCATAAATTTTTGATGGTAGTCAATCAACTGTTTTACTTATAAAGCTTGTGTTATTATTCTATGTAAATTTAAATAATCGTTGTTAAAAACTTGCATTATTAGAGAAATATACATGATTTAGACAGTTATTATTGTTCCACCAATCATGCAAGTAATTCATGCGTGTTTTAGAAAGGAAAACGCATCTATAGCTTACAGAGACGTTTTTCAATTTGCATGAGCTACGTGAGGAACTAACCTATGGTGTCAAATAAGGGAAAAGATGTTAAACACTAACTGGAATTTATAAAAAAAAAATAATAATAAAATAAAAAATGTTAAACAGAGGGCTACTCCTTTTTTCTTCAATATATGCGGCCTAACCCGTATTCCAGTGACCGTTTCTGAACTTTTTCCCGACCAACCCAAAATTTTCAATCTAGAGTTAGATGGCTGGATGAGAGTACTTACGTGAGGACCACCTTGTTAGATGCTCGTACTAATACACAACTTAATGAGCAACTTCGACTTTTATTTATGTATAAACAACAACGAATATTCAATTGAGATAGACGGCTGGATGAGAGTACTTACGAGCGGGATGACATGACTTCAAAACAGGGCATGGTCCCTATAGAAGGTAGAAACATGTTATAAATGCTATGGGGGACTATCTAGAATTATAGTTCAACTATTATTAATCAGATCATAACTAGTGTTTCATTTGGGTTTACATAATTTTAAGTCTATTACCTAAATACAAATTTGGTTTTACCGGAGTCTGCTTACAGTAATTGTGTACCTCCTTTAAGTAGATCAGTAGCGTTTTTGGGTTGAGCCACATAACACACACCTTTGATTCGTAATATGTATACCTAAAAGATATGATAGATAAAAGAAGTTTAGAAATCCAATAGGATGTATGGTTAGTTTTAACGCCCGGCTAAAACGATGTATGTGTGTTAATATTCTTGGGCAGACAACATTGCACAAGACAAATTATAAAGAATCTAGGTTTACCATTGAGACTAACAATGAAAGAAATTATGAGGCAATGTTACTGAATCTTGATTCCAAAAAGTATTTGGCATCTGTTGATATCTAAGTGAAAAATTACCAAAATCATCTTAAATTCATGTCCGACGCAAGCCCAGGTTTGGTAAACCAAGTCGTTCAAGTAGCTCAAGCCATGTACCCTTCTTTGTCACATGGGTTGAACTAAAAATACCGTACGAATCTCAACTCTCTAAAATCAAATTGTGAAGTGCATACATGTTAGGTCTGTTATAATATAACTAATAAAACATACAAAAGCGTTATTTGAAGTTTCGACTTGCGCAGTTGTAGTTTTAATTCATACCAAATCCAGAGTCAGGTTTTAACACAACAAATAACCGACCCGTGCATAGTTTGTCTTGATATGGTCTTAGTAAAGTTTATTTTTCAGGCTTTGTCTGTCTTCCTGTTGGCCAAACCAAGTTCTGCAGACAAATCTTGACTCTGCCACGCCAACTCTTCACCATTAGGCTAATAATTAAATGAATCCAATATTGTTTGGATATCTGAAATTACGTATTTTATATTAATAAGAGGTCCAGAATAACATGACCATTTCTCATGCATATGAACTATTTCACGGACTTTGCCACATACGTCGTGTGGACTAACGGGGTATGAACCAAGACATTGGCAGCGAAAAAGAAAGATTGAACATGTCAAGAGGCAACTTTTGTCATTTTCTATAGATAAAAATAAAGAGCGGTATGACATTCCAGTCAAGAACTGCAGACATGATTCTAATTTACTAACAAGCATCACATCATTTGCTTCACGAATCGGTTCATCCCTATGTAATCACACCAGGGCAGGGCCGCATTCACCAACGCCAATGCCTTGCTATGTAAGGTTGGTACCACAAGCAGGGTTAGTGCCAAAGGCCAGTGTGTAGCCAGCGGGGCTTTTTGGATCATGACCTTAAAGTAGACGGGACTACTTCAACCCATTGGGTTTATGTCATATCCGTAACGAATTATAAGGGTAACTTTCTTTATAAAGGTGAAAAAAAAAAAAAAAACGGGTCAAATGATGAAAGCCGTCTAAAGTGTAAATTTAATCCATACAACCTCCCAAATCACTTTCTTCACAAAACATTAGACAAATGTTATAATTATACAGCTTTTGTGATAAATTATTTAGCATACTCTGGGGGACCTCAAGCCAACACGTTTTGACCCACACCAAAACTATCGATTTTGACACAGACCTGTTTTGACTTGTTAAAGAAATATATATGCACTCATTTTGTAACCTCTAGCTTTAACCCTTGAGAAACTATGAGAAAACAATAAAGATGCAAAACAAGATAGGCAGCAACTATGAAAATATACCTAACACACTATCAAAATGTTAACAAATCCATAGTCATTATACAAGGCAATAAAAGGCTGGAAACAACATATAGAAGCAACAGGAAATGGGCATACCATGAGAAAACATGAGGATGGACTGAACAATGCCTTCTTTATATGACAAATCAAGAAACAATGAGAATAGTGCTCCTGTGACGCAACAAATCACATGCAGTGAGCTGACTTTGCTATCAGAAATCTGTTGGAGGCTTCAGCCTTATCAACCTTTTGATTCTATCCTTGTCAGTGTTCTCCAATAAGCCCTACATAGTGAATCACCAACATTAATGTACACATTCGACGTATCCATTCTTTTGCCATTTTCTGACATTTGCGCTTTAATATGGAAACTACGATCCATTTACTTTGTTTGATCTAAAGCGTGTAATAAGGGTAGATATATACATTAGCTTATAAGGGAAAAGGTCGAAGGCCGTGGCAAGAATATCACTGATATATGCAGCAACATCAATAAGTGTACGGTATCATATAAACTTGAATCATATCCAAAGCATTAAGAATTATTTGCAATATTGACAAAAAAACGTTTGCTGGTTCATCCTGCCCATACTTATAGTCACCCATTCCGTACCCCGCCCAAACCGTCCGCATTCCACCTCTATATGTGTTCTTTAACTTTTCAGGCCTAAATTGCAGTTCATGCTTATGGAGTGGGACGCACAGAATAAGCACAAAGAACCTGTAGCGTCTTTATCTACTTAAGTTGCCTATCTCGAGTCTTTTCTTCCATCTATCATGTATTGTGAATCGCATATCATATTACATAATTGAGGTCCACATAATCAAAATGAAGGGAAAAACGAGTGTGTGCAATTCGTTTGGACCCATGTCCTGTATATCACCATCATGTTTAAATAGGAACCACATGATGAAAAAGGCAATTGGGAAAACATATGATACATAGTTACATACTATACGTTCTTTCTCCAAGATTCAAGTTGTAATGACTTAAAATCCTTTAGCATTGCAGTCCATGTCCATCATTTATCAGCTCGTTTCTTTGGTTTGACCGGTGGCGTCTCTTCTCGACATTCTTCTTCTTCTACGTCATCAAGGTATTCCATGAGCCGAACCGCACCGACCAGTGATACTCTTGGCGGATAACCCGATCCGGTTCCAAGATAAAATTAGGATGATAATTGTTGGGATTGATATTCGAAGCGTTGGAAATTGATTATTGGTGAGACAGGTTAGCCGGAAATTGGATCCGTGTTAAAATACGCGGACGTTTTGTGACAAAGCGGGATTTTCGACCTTTGGTTGGTGGTGTTTTCTATACATTTTGATAAAGAGGATTGTGAGATTTTTGATAGAGATGATTGTGAGATTTGTGTTAGTGTGTAAATATGTTGTGAGATTTTAGTTGTATTTATAGGGTAATGTTTTTTTTTTTTTTTTTTTTTTTTTTTGATTGCATCTCCATAACCGGTCGATCGATGGGATTGGACCTCATTGGGGCTAACGCCAAACATGGAGTTAAAATTTTAGTTAAGAACAAGTGCAACGATGCTGTTATTAAAATGAGAACTCAAAAACTATACACAATTATTTGAAGTACAATTTAGAATCTTGGGGTAATCTTTAAACCATTGAAAAAAAAAAAAAAATACTAAATGCCTCTTGGTGACATTATTAGATATGCATAGCTTGGACTCTAGAAATTTTGTCTAAATAATTTTTAAACAAAACTTATTTGATGAAAATAGAAGAATAATAAGACATTTAAAATCAATGCACATGTTGTTATTGCTATTGTAACCTATAATCAAATGAAACTAGCCCTTTTTATAAAATAGTTTGTGCGAACTATTAATTGTATATTATTATATAACAAGTAATTACGGCCTGATTAACTCAATTTCATTCGCCTCATACTATAGCTATGCAAGGAATTTTTCATCCACATGCTTTGCCCATTATACTCAATTTGTGATTTCATATTCTTTTCCTGTATCGATGTCTATTAGTCTATATATTTAGAATAAAGAAATGGGACCCGTGAAAGTAAATGAAGAGAAAACCGAGAAAGTATCACTTTTGCAAGATTCAAGTTCTTATTAATTGCAGTCCATGATTTTATCATTATTGGTGATAATATTAGATATTCGACCAAGAGTGAAACCACTTTTATTGACCTATATATCTAGCAGAGAGTTTATATTTTGGTATAAAGGAGTTTCAGGACTATATGAAATTGGTCAAGTATCACCATATAATGACCCACATATGACCATTCCATAGTATATTAATTTATTTATTTAAAAAATTTCTATAGCGTAAAAGAGGGGACTTCAAATATGATGGCCATTCCAAATTACTACCTCCGTCCCAATTTTATTGTCCCTCTTTCCTTTTCGGTTTGTCCCAAATTAATTGTCCACTACTATATATGGTAATTGGAATTGCTTAAGTTTACTATATTACCCTTAATCAAAATTGTTATTTACAAAACAATATGAAAACATTAAATAATTGCCAAAGGGTAAAACTGTCTTTTTGTGACTTTTGCAAAAATCAAAGCTGTAATAAATGCACTTTTCTTAAGCTGTACAGGTATTAGCTAGTTTACTGTAAACAAATGTATCTGCCTGACTTGAAGAATATAGACTAAACGAGGGAGCTCACCTTCCATACGATCTCATCAAGGCACAAGCATATCCTACCATACTTGTCCAGGAAAAGGCGCTCTGTTGGAGGCTTCCCACAAACATCCTTAATGGCGAGGTAACAACAAATATTGCTTCTGACACTTCAGGGAAAAAAACAAAGCAACGTCAACTACTAGCGGCTAGATAATCAAAGAAATACTTTTGACAGTTTTATGCGAAGTGTCTCATTATCACGTAGGGATGGAGAAAGAGAGAAAATACTAATATCCTGTTACATGACAGCCACCAATGTTTGAGTTAACACACAGTTTTATACTTTTATTAGCATGTTGACAACATTGATCTTGCCCATAATAACAAAATTATAAATGGGAAACAATGTAACTTTCATGAGACAGACCAAAACATGACCGGAGTAAGAGAAATTGAGGTAAACTTACAAGCAAGTTCATCATACTCATCCTTGCCAACAAGATAGATGCTGACATGTCCAAGCACAGTGTACACAATATATACGGACCTGAAAAGGCAATGACATGTCAATTATTGAACTGGTGCATACTATAATTTAGTAAACAAGAGATGATGCGTACAAATAATCGCATAATAGACCAATTCATCATTCACTTGATGGACAGAACAATTTTGGAGCACAAGTGTTTTGTATATACCCCTTGCTGTTGATCCTAACATATAAAATAGTACCTACTACACAAGTTTGAGTAAGGCAATGCACAGTAGTAAAACAAACAATTAACAATTCTGTAAAGCAAATACACAGCTGAGACAGCAGAATTAAGAATGCTAGGTATTGTTTAACTGTTTACAAGCATCCCATTATGCGTTGTGATAAAGTGTCCTTACACAAGCTCGAACTCATCTATAAGCAATAGCCACCCACTTACCCTCAGAGGGTATTACAAAACCCTATCATAAAATGCATAAATACAAACAACTAATCTAATAATCTCATCATGATATCAATAAGTTGTATGTATCAATTGTAAGCATAACACAGCCTTTTGTACCAAAAGAATCTGAAAGGATAAAGGAGACCCGTTAAAGGGGGCTTCATATTCTTCATAATTGAGGAAGGGTTGCCATGTGTGAATGAGTTCTGGTATGTAACAAAGTGGGGTTTATGGTCAATAAAAACTATGCGGTACTCCTTATAAATAGCCACTCAGTTCCAAACACTGAAAAATAGGAAGCATAAAAGGCATCTGAATGAGTCAATCCAGTTTACAATTCCGTTACCTCAAATCTTTGCACGCAACTTCTATTGATGTAAACCATTTATGATTGAGGATGCAAACATCTATTCATATTTTATGACATAAAGAGCTGACACCCTACACTAGACTTAAAAGTTCAATGTCCATGCATCATCATTAGCGCAGCATAAAAGCCTAAACTATGAAGGAATTATTATAGAGAAAATCCAACTGGAATCCATCCCATGAAACCTAAACGACAGTAAAAGTGAAGAATGAACGGCATTTTTGACTCATGATTACTGGCTCGTGGTACATGGTCAACTCAGTGGAGGCAAGGAGAACCACAGTGCCCTTATTTCATGTGTAGGCATATAACAAGAACTGGAAGAGAAGCTAGCACATGAAGTGTAATCAAGAGGAGGTGGATTTCCATATAGTAATATTGTGTCTTGCACATCTTAAGTTAGAGATGCTAATTTGTAAACAAAATAACAAATATTCTTTATGATATGGCAGACACATTTAGAGATGCATTACACGTGGATGATGCGGCAAAACTTATTACTGATTTCAACGCACAAGTAAGTTGTCTCAACGTTGACAATGCAACCTGATTATTATATTCCATATTTCTGAAATTTTAGCACTTGCGCATGAGATTTAAGTTCAAAATTGGGGAAGGCTGGAAGTTTCATCTTGGATACTCATACATGTATAGAATTGTGCACCCTGATAATTTAGATCAAAACCTCTCATTTGCATCATATCGAGCAAACTAAAATTGTTGCATAGTGCAGCTGTCCATGATTAACTGATAGTTACCTAACGGAAAGCTAGGTTATATGCCTAGAGGTTGGAGGCTAATTTCATTTGAAGCAATAAGCAAAGGTTAACTAAAGTAAAGCTAACTACTAGGCCAAATATAAGAAAAGTCAGCACTCTTGTATGTGTCCTAAATTCTCTATTACATACCTCAAATTCCTACGATACAAGAATACAATCAGCTAAATGGCACCCCTTGGTCAATAGTGAGAAAAGAATCATCAAAGTTAAAGGAAAACAAGGGATAGTTACATACTTGTGGCATGCAACAAGAAGTTCTTCATTCTTGACACCTTTAAGGTTATCTGCACCTAGTTTCACCAAGAAAGATCGCCAATGTAACCGTTCCTCGCCCGGAACACCATTGAATCTGCACAAGCAAGGGTGACAATATATAGATTAGTTCAAGGTTGCAAAATACACAATGGCATATCAAAAATTCAAAATATCATCAGCGGAGTCATTTTCTTCAGAAGTCAGAACTCAGAACCTACATTACTGTGAGTATGACATATATTACTCCAAAAATTAGAGAACTCTTTGGCTTCTGATAGCCAAAAATAACGACAACGACCTAAATGGTTATTAGATTATCAAACAACAAATTCATCATGTTTAACTATCCAATGACGTCATCAGTCTCATGAGAAATTTACTCAAAAATGATCACTTGACTATCTGGTGCAAGTCTTTGTACCTTTTCAAATTGTCTTAGCACTCATTATTACCTGACCCAACTAGTTCAAAATAAAGGCTTATTGCATTCGATATCATCTACGGATTGCATTCAAGTGATGGTTATCATTAGGGTCGGAAGACAGTTAAATAAATATTTTCACACGCTCATTAACTTTGGATGCTGAAAATGTTCGAGTGAATATATTTATAGTAATTTGCGATGATCTGCACCCTACTAGGATCAAATGTTTCCAAATAGTTCCCAAATTCACACAAACGCTCAATCATCAGGGAGTAATATTTAACAACCTTTTGCATGAAAATCCTTATATCATATTTGACCTAAACCTCCCTTAGAAAGCATATGAAAATGGGTCTGGTAGACGACTAGCAACATCACTGATATCTATCGGCTACATAATTTTGAGATTTGCTGTAATTAAAGAATGTATATAACAGAAAGGGTTTCATGATACCGTTCAACAAGGATATTTCCTCGAGTTGGCGATCAAAACAGCCAGCAACATCCTCTTCGCCTCCCTTTTTGGATCCTGTTAACCTACTTTCCTCCTTTTGGTTTGCAATAAAGAAGCTTGATCACCTTTTCAAGTCAACAATCTACAAACTCGGAAGAAATAATTACTAATTGAGATTAAGTATAAAAATTACTAGTTGCAACTCAAACTATGAGAAACTTTCATACACTTACAGTTTTGCGACAAATCAAGTTCGTTTTCTTTTTTCTTAACACGTATAGATTTTATGTTTTATGCCCATTCATTTCTGTAATTGCGGTTAGAATTAAGCCAACGCAGTCAACTAAGTTGTGTTCGTATTCGTTTGATTCATTTAAGGCCCTACTAATAATCAAAGTTACAGCCTCATCTATTAACTAATTATAAAAGCTTAAATTACATAATTCCGGAGCAAGAAAGAATAATCACTAAATATGCTATTATACGGAAATCAAAAAGAAGTGACTTGGATCTAAAACACCACTATTAACTGATCTGGATCTAAAAGTAGTACAGCTGAACAATCAAATATGAAGAGTAAAAATAGAGGGTTTGGAAGTACCTGAAGTGGTGTTATGATGATCGATGAGAAAAATAACGAGCAGAATGAGAAATGGAATTCTTATAAAAGATCGATCAAAGGTGTGTTTGTTTTCTTGGGTTTGATGGTGCGTTTGGTTTATGGGTGTTTGAGGTAGGATTTGCGGTTGAAGGTTAAAATTGAGGGAAATGGTATTTACAACTGTCGTTTTTATTAGATTTCAATTACATAAATAATTTTTAGTTTTCAAATTATTATTATTCTATTGCCGACAGACGACTTTTTTCACAAACTCATTTTATCCGTTGGATCAATCCAAGATTAAATTTCGATTCTAATTCGTTAATTATCCGTTTATATCTATATGTATACTACATTAAAAAAAAAATGGTCGATTAGTCAAATGTTAAAAGTGGAATTGGTCAATTAGTCAACGACAGCATATGAATTGTGGAATAGTGGAATTGGTCAACACCAGCATATGGAATTGGAAAAACTAACTTGGAAAGTTTTACTTACTTTTCGACATAATACTTATCAACACCTCTCTATTAATACTTATCAACGCCAAAGATGTTCACACGATATCTTTACTTCTTTTGCAATGAATAAATGTATTTTTGCAAGTCAAACTCAATGCCATTCATTCTTTTGCAATGAGAATAAATGTATCTTTACTATTGGAATGTCAAAAATGTTATGAGCCGAATTCGTTTTTGCAAGTCAAAATTCATTTCAATGTATTTTTGCATGGTAACTTTGCATGGTAAGTATTAAAATTTGATTTCAATGTATTTTCAATTTCCAAATTCGCTAGCCCATTCATTGTTTCATTGGCGGTTAAACATTTCGTTCCATGCCTATATAAACAACCCCAAAACAAGTTTCTATTTCACAACAAGAAGGAAAGGAAAAATAAATAATGGATATGCAAAATCAAAAGAAAGTTGATGATGATCTTGAGTTAGTAATCGATTTTTTTATGATCTTGTTTGTTGTTTGTTGTTTGTATGTGAATTGACACTTGTTTATTTTTCCCTACCACATCATCCCTCCTTTTTTCAACCCAATCTAATTAATTGAAATTAATATGGCGTCATTGTCATCTCAAGTGATGAAGAAGATGACGAAGAAGAAGAAGAAACAAGACAACCAATCAATCTTGGTCGGAAACGAGTTTATTCTTTGGTAGATCAAAGGGAGAGTGATGAAGAATAAACTTTATGCTTGTGGTTTTTGTTAAAACTTCTTGTTTTACATTGTTTTCAAACTATGTCGTGTTTACTTTGTTTCTTGTCCTATCAAAAATGAATGAATGAATGAATTACTTTTTTGGTTAATGGTACATCGTCTATCAATGGGCTAGCGAGGTTAACTTTATAGTTGAATCACAATGTGTGTATACAGTATACCTACCATACATCTTGACTCTTTTAAGTTGGCTATGTCCAATAAAATAAAGTATACAGTATACGTCAATGAATACCTTTTTTAAATTTTTATCTATGTCCAATAAAATAAAGAATGTATATTTTCTAAAATTAGATAAATAATGAGCCCAATGTAGAACCTATAAAATAAATAATGAGCCCAATGTAGAACCTACAATATAAATATATACCTATAAATACCCAATACAATGTTACAACCTTTAGGGCTTCCATTATGAATTCGCATGAAGAAGTTGTTCCAGAAAATCAAGATGTCAACATGCTTTGTTATGAATTTGCAACAAATCTCACGGTATATCAACTTTGTTATTAATTCTGTTTACTTCTTTCGCTTAGGGTTGTATCGATTTATCGAAATCTTGAATGACTGAAGCAAAAAAAAATTTCTTCTTTTTAAATAAAAAATTATGTGTTGCTTAATCATGGTATCATTTTATAGACAAATACGGAAACAAACACAAACTCTCCAATTGATATTCATGTTGATTTCGAACAAGTTGTCGGAGCTACAACGGCTCAAATGGATCGGATATGGGTGGACTTGGTTCGTAAGAGATCAAGTCAATGTTGGACATAATAGATGTTGCGGAATATAGAATAGAAAATGACACTAATGTTGTTGAAAGTTTGATGAAGCTTGTTCTACAAATGGTGAAGGATACTGCTGGATGGATGGAAGGCCTGGAACCAATGTTTACCCGATAACTTTATAAGAATGATTCGTATTTATTTACTCTATCAATAAAGTTACTCTTTCAATAAAGTTATGTAGAACATTTGTCAATTTTTGTTTTAAATTTACTTCATTTGCAATATTATTTGGTGAATGTTTTTTTATTTACTCTATCAATGAATTTACTTCATTTGCAATTTCTTGCCGTAAGTTTTTTTCGTTGATCAAATCAAGTGGATGGAGTATTTTTCGATGTATGAATAACTTTATGGTAACACAAATTACAGCATAGGGCTGGGTGTAGAGATCAGTGCATGTTACCATGATGCTGGTTTCTAGACATAGACTACCTAACCTGTCTAACTACCAAGCACGTTTATAAAACAAAAATACTACATGAGGAACAAAATAGGTTTCCCTGGTGATCAAGAAGTCGGACGGTGTTCCCATAGTGAGAAGTTTAATATATTTTAGGAACAAATCATATACTTTGTAAAGTGATATACATTCGAAAATGTAGCAAATATATTTTAGGAACATAATTTTCAAAAACCAAAACAAATCATATATTTTGTAAATTGATATACATTCTTGCATGGTACCTTTGTTTGCATGGAAAGTATTTAATTTTATTTCAATGTATTTCTTGCATGGAAATTATTAAATTTGCTTTCAAATTTGATTTCAACACATCTCATTCACATGTTTGTAGTCAACAATAATATATTTCCATGCAATATATTTCTTGCATCACACTTATTCATGTTAACTATTAAAGTTTAATTTCAATGTTCTTGGACAAGAAAAACAAATTGTAACACCCCAACTTCGATACGCAGCTGAATTCAAACTGGTGTTACTTCTTGCACAACAATCATAATAATAAAACGAACTCTAATGGAGTCGTTTTAAAAGATTTATCATTCGATTTATATAAATATCAAAGTTTACAAAGATGAGGTCCCAAATGGTTCCAAGTTTACAAAATACATTAAATTGATTTTAGAATGATAATAAAATTTATAACCTTCTTGAGTATATGTGCTTCTCGTTGCCGACCTATATAATATGGACCGAAATACATGCTTAAAACTGTCAACAAAGGTTGAGTGAATCCATAGGTTTATTGTTAAAAGTTGAACACATAATGTTTGTGTGAGTTACGTTGTTATACACCCATAATGTTGAAAACAAAACAGTTATTATTTCACTAAGCATCATGCAATCAAGGCGTTAACTTGTGATGAGTGTCAAATACTCATCATTTTTATATCGTTAATGCCAAAACATCCGAAACACTCGTAAATGCTTCAAAATGATGAAAATATCACAAACAAGTGTTTTATATGTTTTAAATGCAAAACATCAAAATCGATGAAAACGATCAAGTTTGCATAATTGGCGCTTTAGTCCCCAAGTTTCAAAAGTTGTCAAAATTAGTCCCCGGTAATTCAAAAACTTGTAAAATATCATTTTAGGTCCTTGGGATTCACAAGTTGTTCAAAATAATCCTTTGAAGTTTAAAATCACAAAATTACAACTTTGGTCCTCAACTTTGGAAAAATGTCAAAATAGTCCTTGGTAAGTTTAAAAGTGAAAACTATCAAAATAAACCGTGTACTATTTATAAATGACAAAATGGTCCTTATGATAAAACTTTTGAGAATTTACATGTTTGGTCCCTCAAGTTTCAAACTTGATTGTTTTGTCCTGGATTTACAAAATGGAAATTATCAAATATAGGTCCTTGTACTAATCACATTTGGCGCTTTTAGTCCTTGTGAGAGCTTTGGAAAATGTTCAAGATCAAACCTTCAAGATTGCTAAAATTGCATATTTGGTCCTTGTTGTTTAAACTTAAACCAAACGGATCCTATATTAAAATCTAAACCCGCTAGCCCAAATCCAACCCAGCCCAACATTCAAACCCGAAATTTAAAAGAAAACCGCCTTCTTTGTTCCCCATCTCTTCCCCAAGATACCAAAACCAAAGTGATGGTTTCACCTCCACTCACCATTTCCAAATTGCTTATCCACTTGATTACATCTCCTCCACCTCCACATCATTCCAAACCCAATTAATGAAGAAAACACTCAATTGAAAAATGGCGCCAAAAGTGACAAATGTCAAAACCGATTATCCGCACTATCCAATGGTCAAATGGTGGGAAAGATTCGAGATGTCACGTGATGAAAAGTCATTTAAAAGCAAGTTTGAAGCAAAAGAGAAGACCAAGTAGAGTAAATTAGTTTAGGTAGTGTCGTATTAGTTAATTTTAATTTTCCAAGAAATTTCAAAGCTTTCAAGCTTTTTGTTAAGTCATCTTATTGTAATAAAACTTAATTCCGTGTTAATTTAGGTTTTGTGAACAAATTCGCTTTATGTTAATTTCTATGTTAAATTCTCATAAATTGCAAATGTTGTCAATAGTTGTTGTAATTGCTACTTAAGCTCATATAAGCTTTTGAAAAGCTTATAAGCTCTTAGTACCTTAACAACCGCTTTTACTTAGCAATTTCAAAATTATCAAAATACCAAAATATTAGTTAAAATAAAAAAGTCTATAAGAAATGATCAAGAAGATGGAGCAGTAGATATTGATTGCCTCGTTTAGAGCTTCGGGAAGCATTAGATTGATCTTCATCCTTGGTTCCTTGTTTACATTTGAATTCCAAATTGTGTTATTTCTTGAAATTTGCATATTCTAGTTAAAGTGCTTAAAATCATAATGTTAGCTTAATCCTACTTAAAAATGCTTAATATAAAGTTTTAATCATTTGTATGGTCTTATTCAGTGGAAACCTTTGAAAAAGCTTCTTAACAGTCTCATAAAGTGGTGTTTGGATTGTGCTTATAAACTGTGTTAGAGGTGATTTGTAATATTGTTCTAGTTTGATACATGTCTGTTTAGTTACTAATAGTTCATTTCAAGCATAAAACTTAGTCCTTGTTAGTAGAAAAGTCAAAATCACCTTAATTCTATTTTAAGTTATTAACTGTTAGAGTTTTTAAGTTCAAATCTCATCAAAGTTGTTTATAACTAGGTACTTTAGCTTAAATTCATCCCATAGTAGCTTATTACAACATATTTAGTCATCTAGGATCATCCTAAGTTCATAAAAGTCAAAGCTTTAGTGTAATATTAAAAGTCAAATTTTCATATAGTCGTTTTTGAATAAAATATATAATTTTGTGTAGGATTCAATAGTAAGTTTTAGCTTAATTCCTTTTGGGAAAATAATATTTAGTGCTAAATAAAAATATAAAAATACTAGGTTTTATAAAATTAGCTTATAGATAGCTTTTTAATTAGCTTCTTTTGGACCCCCTTAACTGAAAAGTGCCCTATGCACACAGATGAGCATCTAGTTTCATCAGCTCACCAAGAGCTTATTAGTTGCTTTTAGCTTGTAAAATTTAGTTTTTTAAATAGTTCACCTAGCTGTCTCTCTAGTTCAATTCTTATTTTTACATTAATAGCTTATTTAATAAGCCTGCCAATAGTTTCTAATATTGTCCAATTTGTTTAAGTATGCCAATAAAACAGTTTTACCAAGTTTTTCAAAAGCCTCTCATAAGCTCCCCAGTGATCATTACAATGAGTAACTTGGCTTTTTGAAGAGCTTATTAGGTCATCTAGCTAATACAAGTAATTGTTTTCATTTCCTAGCTTATTTAGTTGCTTAAAATCAGCTTAAAAGGTACCTGGTACTTAAAAAAGGTGTCCGGCAAAAGTAGTTATACAAATGCTTATTTAGAGCTTATGCGAGCTTATTTCTAGTAATTTTGCTTTCTCGCTTATCAATTTAGTTTATTATAAGTTAATTAGCTTATCTTTAGTTTCTTTATTGCTTATTTACTAGCTTATAAACCTAATGGCTTAATCTTGTGCTTATTTCCATCATATTGCCCATCGTTGAGAATAATAAGCTCATCTGAGCTTATAAGTGTTTTCAATAAAAGCTTTAGTTATAATAATTGCTTATTTTCATGTTCTTAATCGTTTGTCAAATAAAATTTCAAAATAAAATGTTTGTGCAAAAGGAGAGGCGGGTCGAACTCGAGACCTCTCCCTTACATGGGTGATAAAGTGTACACGGATACCAGCGCGCCTGGTCTTCTTGGTTTTCTTTTGCACAACTATTCTCTTATACACATTTTCCAGTTTAAGCTTAAACGAGCTTATTTGCTTATTTATAGCTTATTTATAAAAGCTTTTTCAACTTTTGCAATTTTCTTAGCCTTGTAATAGTTTAAAGTATTTTACAAAAAAGTTTCAGATTTTTCTCATTAGTTTTAGTATTTTTAAACATTTAATTAGTGTTTTATAGTAATTAATTCATAATAAAAATATAAAAGTCAAAAAATATAAATCTTTTTCTAAAATTTTCTTTTGTCATATAGCACGTAAAAAATTAGTTTTACACTGTAGGCCTTTTATTTCATAAATTTTACGCTTTTTGCTTGCTTGTCCAGTTATATTTTTACACGTAACGCTGCTTTTCATTTTAGGATACGTTTTAGATAATTTAGGATTACGCTTTTAGTTAATATAGTTTATTTAAGATATTTTGTTTTATAAAATAAACGCTCATCGATCCGTAAAAATAGTGATAGCGTTTATTTAATAGATTTTAACTTTTAATTTCTTTTAATTTGCATTTAAGTCGCTTTAATTTGCAAATATTTTCTTTAGGTAATTACCCATCCAAAACCTTCGATCACTATCCTTAGTGATCATTCTATCATCTCGATCAAGTGTTTATACACCAATTCATCCTCCGTTGGACTTAACGACCCGTGAATTCCCTATATTCCTCTCGATCTTAATTGCATTAGTGTTTGAGCGGTTAAGTCTCGTTACGGTTAGCCATTCACAAGTGGTTAGCTTGAGTGATTAGACTTGATTGCTTAGCACCGATCAACTTGCTCCAAAATTAATTGGTGAAACCTGTTGGTACGTGCCTAATAGGTAAAATTGCCGCTTTACCTAATGTACTAAATATAGCGCTTTGTTTGCCTACCCGTCAACACAAACGGGATTCGCCAATCCCGATAGATCTATCCACAATATTCGCTCCACTTCACTCGTGATTAATGATTCATGATTTAAGGACTTAAGTTTGGCAAATGCAAGAACTTAGTGCAAATAAAACAATCGATAAGTATACGTTTGAAAGCAATGTGTTGGTTTAAAATACAAAGATGTATCTCCCCAAGGGTTCAAAACAATTAAGTAATGTAGTGGGGCTATGAACTCACCTCATAGTAAATGATATCAAATGTATAATGAGAATGATGGATATGCCGTGAGAACTTCTACAAACAACCTAGAATAGGATGTTGCGACTTAGGTTTGAAATAATGATGCGAAAGAAATAACAAGCCCATATAATGCCTTTATATTGATCACGATGTAGTACTTTAGTGGTTTAGTGTATGTTTGTTGAAGTGGTTTATGAAACAATTATAGTTTATATATCTCGTACTCACCGTTCGGGCCATCATAATTCGAGGTCATGTAGTAAACGTTCGAGGAGCTAGGACACTTTAATTCGTAAATCCAAAGAACTCGTCGATACATTTTACCCAAATGAAACCCTCACATGAAGCTCCCTAGTATTGTAGCACTTAGTAGATAAAACATATGTTTTGCTTATATATCATAAGTGTCGAAAATGTCCATATGGTTTGCAAACATAAGTTACATGTTTGCTTGGTTATGATTAGGAAATCATAATGGCTATTACAAGTTTGGTTTCATATGTGAAGTCTTATTAGTTTGGAGTATGGTTTCATATGTGAAAATCGGGTTTTCACATGTGATAAACACAATCCGAAAGTTGGAATGAACTTAATAAAGCCTAGTTTTGAATAAAGATTGTTATATCATCATGTTTTTAGTAAGTAACTAGTTTTACAAGTTCTCGTTGATTATTAGTGTTCATAACTTATGATTATGGTCAAAATGAAGTTTGGTTAAATCATGAAAAAGGGTAAAATGGTCATTTTCCCGTCACTTGAGAAAATACTTTTTCGTTGCATTTTATTTGATGGATCTAATATTCAAAAGTATAATAAGGAAGCTACAAAGTTTTGTGGTTTAGCGAGGCCGAACTAAGGTATTTAGGAAAAGTTTTGGAAAGTTTCAAAAGGCTCGGGTTTAAACAGTCCATCTCCACGTGTCGTATGCTTTTATGACCCGTGCACTGAGTTTTGAAGAAAACGTCGTTCGGACAACTTTCGTGATTTAACTTTTGATGAATCGGACAAGTGCGTCGTTTTGCGTGCTTAATGTTTCGCTACGTAAAGTTTGTTGACAGACTTTCTTGTTGAAGTTTTGGTAAATTCATTTGGTCAGATATTTTGACTCGTGTACTTCGTTTAGGTGATCCAAATTGCTATGTCTTCGCTTTTAATTGTGTCTACGTAAATATGTAAATTACCAAGTCTATATGTAGTTGGTTTTGTAGAAAAATTATACAAAAGGTCATCATTTTACACTAGTTATCCTAAATTAGCATATAAGCTTTCCTACTTGTTTTTAAAGGTTTTGTACATCATGATCCAATATATGAGCATATATAGCATGGAATAAGAATAAGAAACATATAAATGAAGGCTTTCTATTAAGAAAAGAATTGAACCAAGAACTTAGGACTATAACTATAACCCTAGCTTCCAAAATTCTTCCACCCTTTTAGCAAAACCTTATACCCTCTTATACTCTTGAATGGTTGATGATGAAGTTTCTAAGTGACTTGAGTGGATTAAAACTCAAGAGAAATCACTTAACTTCCTAAGGATTTGATGTAGCAAACTTGAAGCTTGAATACTTGAAGCAATACTAGAAGTTGAGAGAAAATTGAAGAGTATGTTTGTGTGTGTTGTGTGTATGCTTAAATGAGAAGATCAATAGGCTTTTATAGCCTTTTGAGGAGGTTGCTAGTCACATAAATCATCTTTATTACTTACTAAGTAAAATATGTGTTGCAAGATTAGACAAAACTTAGACATTAAGTTTGCAATGTGTAGTGATCTTGTGCTAGATTTAACTAAGACATGCCATGTGCCTTTGTGACTTCCTTAGGAAGAGATGAGAGTGTTTTCTTGACTTTTCTACTTGATTATAATGAATGTGTAAGAAGTATCAAATTTGTAAATGACTTTGGAAGACTTACTAGCTAAGTATAACATATGTGATGATCAAATCTCATCAAGGCTTTATCTCAAGCCAACAAGGCTTTTAACTAGTAATAAATTTCGTAATATTAATAGTACTTACGGCTATGCTTTCTTATTTATAGATTTAGTTTTCGCTCGGACAAAGGTATATGTGAACGACAAAGCTATGAACTTTATTTGCCGATTCAGGATTGTTAAGTTAGGAAACATGGTAAAGTGGCCGTTTAGGGTCAATCATTTTCATTTGTGCTATTATGTTCGCTTCCGCAAATGTTGCATCTTTCACTAATTGAATTTTACCATTTGGTTTGAGTGAACTATGTAGCCATTGCTTTATAATGCACATTAGGTGTTTGATGAAATGTGCAAATTTTCTTCACATAAGCAATTTTTAATTGCACATTAGGTGTTTGATAAAATGTGTAGTTTTTCTTCACATGTGCAATTTTTAATGGACATTAGGTGTTTGATGAGATATGTAGTTTTTCATCACATGTGCTATTTTTATTGCGCATTAGGTGTTTAATGAAATGTATAGTTTTTCTTCACATGTGACTATACGCTGGCTAATGTGTAGTTTTTCTTCACACGCAATTTTTTAGTGGACATTAGGTGTTTGATGAGACATGTAGTTTTTCTTCACATGTGCTATTTTTTAGTGCATTAGGTGTTTAATGAAATGTATAGTTTTTCTTCACATGTGACTATATGTTGGCTAATGTGTTTTTCTTCACATGTGCAATTTTTAGTGGACATTAGGTGTTTGATGAGATATGTAGTTTTTCTTCATATGTGCTATTTTTATTATGCATTAGGTGTTTAATGAAATGTATAGTTTTTCTTCACATGTGACTATATCGCTTTCTTCACACGTGCTATTATTTTTTAATGCACATTAGGTGTTTGACAAAATGTGTAGTTTTTTTCACATGTCCTATTTTTTTATTGCGCATTAGAGTTTGATGAAACGATAGTTTTTCTTCACATGTGACTATAGGTTGGTGAAATGTATAGATTTTCTTCACATGTGACTATTGTTAAGTTTATACAAATAGCTCTACAAGTACTTCTCTTTATTGACTTTCCAAATAACTTAGTATTTTTGTTTTACTTTTATTGTCTTGTGATTTAGCTTGAACAACCAAGGACATCGTAACGAGGTATCGACAATGATGGGGCACCATGTCACAAAAAGGTTTGGTTGGGACTATCATGGGTTGCGTTTGAGCATGAGATTGACACCAAGCTCGGGATCAAGAGTAGAGGTCGTGATGAAGATGGGGATTGATAAGTATAATGAAGAGTGTCGAGTATTGTTATCGATATGTTTAAGAGTGGGAGAAGGTTATTACGATAACGGAAGATGGATTGATTTTAAGAATGATTATAAAACAATGGATTTGAAATTTATGGAGAGTGTTTGGTGGGTGTTTTCGAGTTGCTTAAGAAGAACCTTGTTTATCGAGGGTTTAAGGTTGGTTCTTTATCAACCCCGACTTTTGTTTCTAGTTTCTTAATTTTTACTCCGTGACTTAAAACATCCGAATGAGCTTTTGATGTAAATCGTCGAGAGTCTTTAGATGATAATCTACTATACAACCCCAAGTGACTACCCTTTTTCTTGTTGGTGCATAGGATTTCTTTGAGCTCGTTGTAATCACGCTCGAGAAAGTCTCTTCTTCATCTCGTGGATGCTATACAAAGATGACTAGGATTCTCAAGATTTAAGCGTTGGTAAATTTCCGGCGTCGATGTGTGACCAGAGTCGGATGGACTAATAGTTCGCCTATTTACACAGCTTTTAACCGTCACGAGTAAGAACTCTAATTCTTTGCTAGTGAAATACTTGTATAGTTGTATGCTCAACTAATCGTGTTCTTTATTCTTTTAATTTTTTAGCTTTAATTCCACTTGTTGTTGTACTTATGATGAAGAGAATCATGACCGTGATGATAAAGGAAAGTAAGCCGCTAAATTCGAGCTTGTAAAACCTATAGTTAGATGCGTAAAAGAGAGAATCAGTGATCATTAGTTTCCATTCATCATCGAATGCACAACATCAAAATATCAAGTATTGTTTCTCTTTAGATTCCTTTGTCAAAGCGACTGGGGAGACGCTCAAGAACTATGTCAGCTCAACTCAAACCATATCTCCCGTGATAGGGTACAGGATATGGGATATTTGTTGATCCTTACTATTATTTCAAAATGGCACTTATGATGTATCATTTGTGTGTCGCTCCTGCTAATGTCTAAGCAATTCACTATGGATTTTGCTACAAAAAATAATATTATTCATATCTAACATCACTCCTATCCCAAAGCTATTATGCAATGTGCAATAATTACATTTCTTTTTCCGTGATGGTAAACGAAGTTTACAATTTTTGGGAGAAACTATTCCATCTACAACCGATATGAGCAATTTGAGGAAGGACGCAACTCACAAGAGAAAACTTGACTATCTAGAGGAAGTAGCAATATGGTGCATCCTATAAGGCGGTGTCAAGATGCAAATAGACACACGGTTAACCTTCGTGATCCAATCTAAGGATGAAAGAATACACATTCATTTAATTTCGTCATATACTAAAGTTATTGTCCACATTTCTTTCCGTGATGCTAATAAAGTTAACTACTCTTTGGGAGGAACAAAATACGGTGCACTGAATTAATTATCAACATGGAACTAGGGATACGGTTAACCTTCAAGGCATCCATTCGAAAATGAAAGAATACATGAAAGGAGAACTCTTTCGCTTTTAAATGACCTACTAATGCAATCCAAGCCTGTAATAAGGTGAATGGAAAACACAAGAGAGCTAACACTACATAGAAGGAACACCATCCGCTTCTCGAAAATAATTCTAGTTAGAGGTGGCAAAATTGTGTTAGGTTGGGACGACCTACAAACATGATTTGTCTTTCCATTTCTTGAGTTTTTAATATTTTAATCTTTGAAAATCATATTCTGAACTAAAACAAAATCTGTACTTTTTTAGGCTTAATCTGTTGAGCGTGGTGAAAATATGGTGGGGAGCAGGATAAAATTCTGGTCCCATAAAGATGAAATGTAAGTATTATAACACTTGAGTAATATTTAGGAGCTCTTTGTGGATCAATTAATGTGATAATTTTGTTACATTATTATGGAGTTGTGAAATCCTATGATTGTACCATTAAGATGCACAAGGTATGAATGTGATGTTATTTGCTCCAAGGTTTCAATTAGCTTTTTATATACTTTATGTTGTTACTAACATGTATTGCTATATCGTTATAAAGTTGTATATGACAATGGTTATGAAGGATTCAGACACCTCAAGGGCAAAGGGAATTGGTTGAAAACATCTCTGTACACCGATTCTCATATATCTCTCCTCTCTTTATACTTTAGAACTTATTTTACTCAATTCTATGCTATTAAAACTAAATTATGTTATACTTGGCCATTTTGGGATTCTTTGCGATCTGTTGGTTTTGTTTGGGTGAAACAACTTGTTCACATGAGTTCAAAATTAGAGTAATAATTTGTTGTTTTGGAATAGAATGATAAAAGGAGAGCTAAGTTTGAACCGCTCAAGAATTGAATACATAATATCGATTGTAATTGTACCTTTGATGTCGCAATTTATTAGTTTAGTAAAAGTAATAAGGTATAGAGTCGCATCTAATCTAGAAATAATGAATTTCGAATGTAAATGAAAATTAACTCGGTCAACCCGACCGACCTCACATTTTATCACTTCTAATTTTTCTTACTTTCATACACCGACAGTGCACTCCCAAAATGGTTTTGACTCATCAACCCGACAAAGTTTTTGTCCAAGGCTATAAGGTTAGAAACAACATTGCACCAATTCTAAAAGCCATTTTCATAAAACACGGTGACATAGCAACCGAATGTATGTAAACGGCTTCGTGAGATCATATCTCCTTAAAGTTGTTTGCAAAGTTGTCGCGGATTCGGACTAGTGATGTTACTACAATCTTTTCTCGAGTTTAAAGAAATAGAGAGGCAAGTCTTAGATGCAGGCAACCAACATTAATGTGTCGTGGCTTCTAGCTCACATGGAAGCCATCTAGAAAAGAAATGAAGCCATGGAAAAGTCCACTTTGCTTATGGAAATGAAAGTAAACACGATTTTGGTTAAACTTGATGCCCGCTAGATTGAAGTGAGAGAGGTACCGCCGAGGTCAAAATCTGCTTGAAAAGGCGAAGGTGCGTGAAAGAACCCTATCCCAGTAAAAATAACATAGGTAACAAGATCTTGAAATCTAAGGAGGAAAAAGACTTGTGGAAAACAACTTTCTTTATAGGCTTGTTAAATCATGCTAGATCCAAATATGGGAATCATGTTCTAGATTATACAAATCTATTCTCGAGTGAGGCTCGATCCACGAGCATGATGAAAGTTTGGTGGTGTTATAGTGTGAAAATGTTCTATATAATACCTTGACTTTTGTTTCTAGTTCCTTAATTTTACTCCATGCCTTTTAATTCAACATTTCTTCTATTATTGTACATTTTCTAAACTTATACTACAATTTGAATGACTATGAAAAGAGTAAGATGGAAGTACAAGCATATTCATTGTTTGTGTCTTGTGGTAAATTCAATGTGTTATACATTTCGTGATTTTGTGTGTTATCTAATGTGTCATGCAGACAACACCGGCCGAAGACGCCATTGTCCAACTTTGAGGCTAATTCAAACTACAAGGTTAGAAATGAATATCTTCTCGTTTGTCACTTAAATATAATCGCTAAGCCCTTGATTATTTATTTTCTAATCCGCTCGGTGGTTGAAGCCTTACACCGATAAAGTACTTGTTGAGCTTGGTAAAGGTGATGTAAAGAGTCTCCTAGCGAGGCCCGTTAGGTAGTTTTTAAGTCATCTTTGTGAATGATCTTTCTCTATCAATTGATTTGATATGAATTTGAATATGTGATGTACGCACCCGAGGCTTAATATGGTGATTTTAACTGCATGAATGCACTCGACTATAGTAATTCCTTATTAGCTCAACCACATCTTATGCTTAAGAGAGAACACGCCACGTGTTTATCTTTGATCCGACCGTACACCAAAATTTTAGCTTAAAGGTGAACGAGTCAAAACCCCAAATTGTTTGTTTTAGATATTTACCAATGCGTTTCACTAAATTCGAAAGAATTTTTTCTTGTCTACCCTATCAATACAAAATAAGGACCGTCATACGCCAATATTTTAACGTAAATGTATTGTTAATCCTTTAATGTTGTGTTTGTAAACGCAGCCTTTGTCTCAGTGAACACATAGAAACTCTCAAGAGATGGACATGGAATATAAGGAGTTGGCCTTGAATTTGGCGCTGAAAGTTGGGGTTGTGTCCTCGCCTCGGTGCACCTCTACTTTAGCATATAATATACTCAAGAAAAAGAAATCTTTAGCTTTGTGACAAAGTGTGAACAACTACCGGAAAGATTGAGGCTTTGAATTGATATATTAAAAGTAAGAGTCCGACTTATACTTTAGATATATAAAGATCGATCTATGGCCACTTACTACAATACTAATTCAGAAATTAAATGAAGACGTTACAAACGCCGGTTCTAATGAATCCCGTTATGTTAGTTATTCAGATACTCAACAACGATCAAGAACAACCTTCATAGCAAGGAAATATCATGTTCTCGAACAATCATCATCAAGACACATCTTTATCACATACAACACAACCAACCACTTCCCAAACACAACAATATGTCGGTGTCCCACTTTTGGTACAACCATTGGTTTCAATTCATTCGCAACAAGACATGTCCTCCTTATATCGCCTTTATGCCACGAGTTCACTACAATATGTATAACCCCGTAGAAATAACAACACACCACATGAAGTCAATAGGTTCCAACAAGGCTTGTCCTTAAGTTTGTCATCTCAAGAATCGTGATTCGATCCCGCTACCTGGAGTAGCCACAATATCTCCATCTAGTGACGAAGAGCTTACGGATCAACACCATCAAGATCGTGGGTTTCAATGGTGTGAATGGTATGCGAGCGTGCTTTTGAATTCTAAGTACTCAAGGCGACACATGAGCTTCATGAGTAAGTTGTGAATGTTGGTAAAGATGTGTTCAAGAACTCTAATCACCTAGCGTAAGTCTTAATGCAACCGGATCACCGAAGCTCGAGAAAGGTTGTATCGTGAAGAAACAAGTAGTAAATGCGGTGATGGTGCCGAGCTAACAACGGAAGAAAGGCGGAAGTTCAAATGAAGAAAGCAAAGCTTGTAATCAAGCTAGATGAGGTAACTATCGATGAATCTATTACTAGTCATTATATTATATCGTTATAAACTTTTTGGTGTCTTAAAGGTGGAGCAGAGGTACCAACAATACCATAACTAGATGCAAATTGTGATCTCGTGGTTTGAACAAGCAATGGAATAGGTATGCTAAAACCTACACAACTCTAGCACTTCACAATTTCAAAGCAATTTAGGTACCGAAAGATGCGATTCGGGATTGATTAAGACCGCTAGTAGGAGTTTAGGTGAAGAAGATAGTAGTTGGATCGATGTACTCTAACCAAACTAACTTAAATAGCTTGTTAAGGTTTAATATCCTCTGATAAATCCTAAGTTATTAACAGAGAAACACCGAGCAAACTCTATTAAGTATGCGGAATTTACTTAACAAAGCTAAGAAGAATAACTTTAACTATGAACGATTTTATTAATGACTCTAACTCGCTTAATATGCGATCTTTAACAACTCTAATAATATCAAACTTCTCTAAAACTCTAATAAAATCACGCACGTATTATGCCAATCTAGGGTCCTTTAAAGGCTCAAGGATACCCTAGTCGGTTTACAATTTGTATCCTTGTACGTCAAGTAATCTAACATAGAATATTCTAGAATTACAAGACTTTCTATAAACTAATAAACAGTTCTTTGATCTTGCAAGACTTTGACTTCAGATGCGATGCTTTGACTTTATCATTTAGCAAGATTTTGACTCTTTGACTTTCTCAAGACTTTATAGTTTACAATACTTTATCTTTCAGAATACTCATCAATCTTCAAAGAATTTCATATCCCAACAATCCTCCCTAACTTGAATTCTACTTGTTTGACTTCAAGTTCCTTTGTGAATTTATCTTTATCGACTTCATCTTTAAGAACATATTTTGTCTTTGGATTGTATCTTTGTAGTTTCGTGCACAATCAAAGTATCTTTAGAAATATTCTTTACAACATCATCCATCAATCTCCATCTTTTCAAAGAACACAAAGAACATATGACAATTTGTACATTAATTCGCTTTAAGTTGCAAACTATTCTCATCACTTCCGGTGTGTTAACTCCTCGTGAGAGGTGAATCATTGAAAATTTAATGGATTTAGATCTCTTTACCAAAGCCATTAACTCGAGTAGCCAAATGTTTTGGTGTGTAAGACCATGGTACATCGATAACCATATGATTTTTAGCAAATCATCGCCTATCAACGATTTGATTTGTCTTTACCAAAGGTTGTACCCTTCCGACTAGTTAGTTCTTTCATCATGGTGAACTAATTACCATATAATGGTTTTTCCACGCCTTTACCACAAGCCATTTTCTTGTGGGCTAGCCAACTCTTCAAATTCATCGATATGGTGAGTTAATTACCATCCAACTTATTAGCAAGTTGTCAACTAAAACGGATTTGATATATCTTTACCGAGCCGCTTTGCTCATGGATTAGTCGATCCTTTTGTAACCATGGTGGATTAATAACCTATTGATAATATCATCTCAAAACCATTTATTCAACCTTTGTTTCAAAATATTTATTACATAACAAAAGTTTTCTTCAAAATCACTTAGGCGATTAAAGTCGCAAGCGATACTTTGATTAAAGTATCGTTTGATCGCAGATTTTGAATAAAGCAATCGATTTATCAAAAATAATTTATTCAAGTAAGTCTCATACCGCTTATTCATTATCTTCCGCAATAGTAGTCCGGTTGATAAACAAATTGATGACCATACAAGCAATTTCATTGTCTTCTTCAACCTCCATTCCATGCTCTAGCATCCTCCTCATAAGATCGATTGTAGAGCATATCTTCTATCAGCAAACATATGAATCATTGTACCATTTTCCACCTCTAGAACATGAACTCCAGATTCTTCAAAAATCTCCAAAGAAACAATTTCCCACTCTCTTGGTTCTTCCAAATTTCATCACTACTGCTCATCGGCTTCCCATGCAGTTGTGAGATCTCCAAGTAAGACCAAACCAATTCCTTCGATGAATGATGTTCAAAATAATCTTTCACCACATGATATAAATAGAATAGATCCACTCTATCTATGATGTGCAAGAAATCCCATAGCTCGTTGAACACTCAAGCTTTCATCTTCTCTATGAAACATCGATAACTTCCATCGTTAGATTCTACAACTTCAAAAGTAGTAATATGAGATCTGCTCATCTTCATGTCAAGATCTTCTCCGGAATATTCAAAATCTACTATTCTCGAGATAATTTCTTAATTCATCCTTAGTTTCTGATCTTAACTCAACTTTTATTTCTTTGAAAACTGCTTATCTTCAACTTCGCTTTTCCTTTTCTTTTCAAACTTTTCTTTCTTTCGCTCACCCAAGTAGCTTCATCTTTATAATCTTTGATACTTGCAACATCCTTCTTATAAGGTTCTCGTCTCAAAGATCATATAATCTTTTCATATCAACATACTTCAACTTCGCAATCCTTTATATCCTCGACTTTTCAAATAAGCCATCATTGCATTCCTTTCTTTAGCAAGATTTGGTTTTCTAGGCATAAAGAAACAGAACAGTGACTCTAATGATTCACTAGCCTCAAGATTCAATTCCTCATGCAACTTCTTAGTCGCTTCTCTATTCTAAGCTTCTTCACTTCCTTATCTTCTCTATCTTTAGCATCTAATTCTTCTTGAATCTTTCTAGTCGCTTGTTCATTCAAAGCATCTTGAAAGCAGCTTTAACTCGTGCTAAAGTTGGTTTCTTCTTCTTTACTTCTACCAAAACACCTTTTCCTTTATCCTTAGGATCAATAGCAGTGTTGAGAAACTCTTGATTGTTCCTCTTCTTGCACCTCGGAATAGTAATGACCCTCGGATTTGATAAATCATGCAATATAGTTGCAATAAGTTCATCATCACTTGCAGTGTGTATTCTTTGAGGTGTATTAGCTTCCTTTGGTATAGCAGCTTGTCGAGGACCATCTTGTTCTTCATGTGGAACTGCTGAAGGACCGACTTCCTCTTCAAAGTCTAATACTTGGTGTAATGATGAGTGTCTAAATACTCATCATTTTTGTACAATATAAACCGCAAAATCATCTCGAAAACACTCAAAACACATCAAAATGATCAAAATATCACAAATCGTTGTTTTATGTGTTTTAAATGCAAAAGATCAAAATCGATGAAAACGATCAAATTTGCAAAATTGGCGCTTTAGTCCCCAAGTTTCAAAATTGTCAAAACATCCCTGTAAATCTAAATAAAAGAAAATGTCATTTAAGGTCCATGGATTCAAAAGTTGTCAAAACAAACCTTGAAATGTAAAATTTGCAAAATCTACAACTTTGGTCCCTCAAGTTTGAAAAATGTCATAAATGGCCTTGGAATTTTGAAATTGTCAAGTTTGGTCCTTGTTCTATGGAAGCTTGTCGCTTTTGGTCCCTTGAAATAACTTTGAAGAATTGGCGAAAGGTCCCTTAATTTTCGTAAATTGCAATAAGGTCCTTGATATTTAAAACCCTTTAAACCACCTGGACCCTTGTCAAACCAAATGGACCTCGCCATCCTTTTGGACCCTCCTATTTTGAACCCTCCCTTTAATAATCCTCTTGGTCAATGGCGGTCAAACAAACACCCCACTTGGCGCCTTTTAGTCTTCCTCCCAACTGCCTGCTCTGTGACTCTCCACACAACCATCCCTCCTCACTCTTTCCACACCTTGTCTCCTCCACCTCTACACAAAACAAAACTCATTTAATGCATCCTCTACCCTTTACTCAACCCTCCAGTGGATACACCTTTTGGCGCCAAAACCGCTTTTAACGGGTTATGATGAATCTAAGCAATCCAATGGTCAAGACTTTGATGGAATTGCTCAGAAGAGAGAGAAAGGAAGATGGGTATAAAAGAAAGAAGAAAGAAGCGAAAGAGTAGTAGAATTTAGTTTTAATATTTCTTAATGTCGTTTTCTTATCCATGTCTTAAATTAGCTTAAAATCTGTAATTTTGTATTTCTATAATCAAAACTCGTTAATGTACCACCGTGATCTGCTTTTTAAGAATTAAATTCAAGTTTGGTTACAATTCTTATTTCGTGTTTCTCGTTGGAATTTTCAAATTCATGCTCCTATATTTAAGTCATTAATAGCTTCTTTTCTCACTTAAACAAGTTTAATCAAGCTCATTTAAGCTTTTGACAAGCTTTGGAAACAGTTTAAGGCCTTTTCACTTAGGTCAACAAAAGTCAACTTTGGGCTCAAACTGGAATGGAAGTCGACAATGGGTGTTGCAGAGGTTTACTTGAGGTTGGATTAGACTAGATTAGAGTATTTTAGGTTTGGTTTTAGCCCCGCTACAAATTGGACATTTGTAAGCTTCTCCCATTCACATTTTCAAGTTAGCTCGCATAACTGTTTGTGATAGAATTTGTAGTCATACATAGTTAAAACCGCTTTTAATAGTTGTGTTTAAGTTAATTAAGTATAGTTTGATCATTGATTTATGCTTGTGCAATCTTTAGCTTAGTTTTTGTTTGAAAAACAGTTAATCGCGGTGTTTGGAACTGCACTTTCTCAGATTAGAGGCCTCATCGCTGGTTATCTTTTGTTGTTTCATGTTTGTTTAGTCCCATTGAACTTATTTGAGTCATTCTTTAGTGCCCGCAATCTCTCAAGTCAAATTTATACCTTAAGTCCCTTAGTAGCTCATCGTTGAGATTTTAGTAAGATCAAAAGCTCGCTTTATGTTTAAAATACATAGGTATATATTGTATCGACTTGATTTCATCAAAATACATCAATTTCAACCTAAAATTGGAATCAAAGTTGGAATAAGTCAACTTTTCACTTTTTCTTCAAAAGTCAATATTGCATAATGTCGGGCTGAGTCCAAATGGAGGATTTTTCATGCATTCAATTGGGTCAATGCCAATGGAATTTTGGGTATTAGAACTTCAACTGGTCCTCTTCTTATAACCATTTTGTAGAATTTTACCAAATTTTTATAAGCTCTAAACAAGCTTGTCTACTTGGGCCTAGTTGCCTCGCCATCGAACTCGCTTGACATCGAGATTTTCTCGCCTTGCAACGGTGCATGTGGCTCATTTAAGCTTGTCCAAGTCCGAGCTTTGGATTTTAGTTAGTCACCCAGGTCATCTTTAGGTTCCATTTATTGGTTTTCTATCTTAGCTTATTGTGTGGCTTATTTTAAGCTCAAAGTAGCCCCCGCCATCGACGAAGATATTAGTTCTCATAATCAAATCTTTGCATTGCTTATCGAGGTTCTAGCTTGTTGTTACTCATTGCATTTTGGTTATTTTAGCTTATTATAGCTTGTATATCGTTTGGTAGCCTTTGGACTTCATTTGCTTATCAAAGTGCTTATTTCAATAAGCACTTGGTCATCGGCTCCATAATTCCACACATAAGCCCATGTTTTCCATTTTCTCATATTCCTAATATTATTTTAGAGTTTTCCTGAAATTTTCAGATTTTTCTAAGTTGTTTTGCTATTTTTCTTAATTTAAATTAGTTTTTAAGCATTTTAATTAGCTTTAAATACAAAAATTAAGAAAAGCTTCAAAAAATAATTTTTCAATTTTCTTAGGTTAAGATAAATATAAATAGCCTAAAAAGTATTTTTCCATAATTTTCTTAGTTTAAATAGTATTTTCTAGCATTTTAATTAGTTTTAAATTAATAATAAATACATAAAAAGTCTAAAAATATATTTTAGTTTTAAAATTAGTTTTATCATATTTTAGATTTTTCTAAGTCTTAATTTTATTTTTCTAGTCTTATTTCATATTTTCTTTTATTTTAGAGTATTTATTAAATAATTAAAATAGTTTTAATTAATAATAATTAGATAAATAGTTTTAAAAATAATTTTCTTTTTCTAATAATTTTCTAATATAATTAGGATTGTAAAATGTATTTTTCATATCCGTAGGTATTTTCCTTCTTTATTTTCACGCTTTATTTTGACGTTACGTAGTTTTTAATTTAAACGTGCGTTTTAGGTTTTAAACGCTCATCACTTTAAAAATAGTGATAGCGTTTATTTAATATATTTTATCTTTTTAATTTTCTTAATTTGTATTTAAGTCATTTATTTATTAACTTTTTCAAGAGTGTAATTATCCATCCAAATCTTTTCTGATCACTATCATTAGTGATCATTCTATCGTCGATCTAGTGTTTACACACCATTGAGTCTCCGTGGGACTTAACGACCCGGAATCCACCGTATTCTCTCGATCTTCATTGTATTTGTGTCCGAGCGGTTTTAAGCTTCTTACTACGTCACCATTCACAAGTGGTGGCTTGTGTGAGGTAGCTTGACCGTAGTTCACCCCGCATCATGTAACTAATTCTTGTCATGAGTTCCAAGAAAAGCAATACTTTGTTGTTCAAGACCTTGATCTTCGACCTTTGTTCTTCAAGATTTCAATAACAACATGCTCTTCAAGATTTGAGGTTCTTTTTCCTTAACCACATCTTCTTTCAAATTCTTTTCTTCTAAATTCCTCCCAACTGGGTCGAAGATGGTTTAGGAACCTTTTGCCTTTGTTTTTCTTCTTAAATTGCCTTCTCGCTTGTGTTCTTCCTTAACCCATAAGCGATAACGCTTGATAAAAGGCGAACAAAATTCTTTAACCTCTTATACCGAAAGCATCATCCTCTTAACTGCTTTGCTTGAGCCTCGAGAGTCTTTTTCAACTCGACCAACTCCCTTGTCAAAACATAATTATCCAATGTTAAACCTTCACGAGATAGTACGTGAAGCATCTCCTTGAACCGGTGAATGTTCCTCCGTTGAGAATCGAATAGAATGTTGTGAAGATGGAGAAGGTGAACCGCAACATCTTCTTCAACTTCAATACTGGGAAGCAAGATTGAGATACAAGACTTCTGAGATGCAAGACCTTCGGAGATGCAAAGACTTTGAGAAGCAAGATTGCGATGCAAGACTTGCAGTGCAAGACTTCACTTTCTTCATCATCTTCAAAGATCGCCTCTAACACTTGAACAACTTCCATCATAGAAGTAGTTAAAGGCGTATCCGGACCTCCTAATAAATCACTTGTCGTGCATAAAGGTAAAAATCTTTGCTTGTTGTACAATAACAGAAGTAAATCAGAGGCTTTGGTACATCGACAGTTGTTTGTTCAAGAAAACTTGTATAAACCTAGGATACATTAACCACTTTGAACCATGAGAGGAATCAATAAGCACTTTGCTTATAAACCTAGGATACATTAACCACTTTGAAGTATGATTGTATAAACTTGTATACACCAATTGATAAGATCGCTTATAAGCTCACTAGGAATCAATAACAAAGATAATAAACATGGTACGATACGCAGTGGAATAATCAAAACAATACTTTGTTATTGAACAAGGTTTTCATTCATTAACACTAACTAATCTTAGACGCTTATAGGAACACGCCTACTAACTAAACTAATAACCTAGGCGCTATATGAACATACGCCTAGGACACACACACACCTTTACTAGACGCTCACATTATGGAAGACTTAATTAAAACCTACACCTATGTCCTCTTTATATACTAGAGGATTAGGGTTTACAAAATACTACAAAGGACTAATAAATAAAACTTCTTTTGCAAGCAAGTCCTTCCATCTTTTGTAGGTTTCCTTCTTGTCATATAAAGTCCCTCTTGTTTCATTCTTTTTATCTTATCAACTCAAACGTATAATTCCCAACAATCTTCCCTAGTTGATAATGACAAAACCATTCTTGAACAAACTTCCCTAGACAAAGTAGAAATTGAGATCGTGATCTCACCATGAATGAAACAAGTATGTCTTCCTTTGTCTTCCCTTAATCCATGCCATGCCACTCAAACATCTCTTCCCTTTTGTTATTATCCAAATAGGAACGATGCAAATAATGATCTTGACCACCACAAACCAATATCATACTTCCAATCTAAGACTTCCAATGTTTAAAATCGCCCACCATTACGCATCATAGGAAAAATGGATTCAAAACAATAGAAAACTCCAACTAGCGTAGTAATAATGATCAACAATAGTAAAATCAAACACTTCCCTTGAGTGTTGCATGAACATCAAATGATTCTTCAAATCGGTAAGCTCCTTGTAATGATCACTTCAGAAGAAAACGAGTATAACGAATTTGATGAAGAAGTAGAATTTCCCAAACTTGTGTCTTAAATCTTGTACTATCCACGAACTCCATAGTTATACGAAACACCAAATATAAGTAGACCGCAATCCTCGACAAAATCCTCAACTAATATGAGACACCGAGCACTACAATGTAACTCCTTTAAGTGATAGTCAATGTATGCATAGAGCATCATAAGAAAAATCACACATTGCTAGATTCATCAAGCTATATGATAAGAACACAAACCTGTGAAACTCAACTACAACATTAAATAAATGATATTCAACCTTCTTCGAATCAATTAATCCATAAGAATCAAATACGAGCCTTTTGAATCCTTTAAGAACAAATCACCAAACTCCTTGTGTGTGAACAATAACTCGTGTGTGTCGCTAAAAATTCATAACAATCGCCACACTCGACTTCCCTCAAGTCGAAAACCACACGAGAATATATTAAAACCCATGTACCATCCGATATCGATTAAAGCTAGCAATAGAAACGGATTTTCTTGATAACACAAGCAAGAAAAGTTACTTCTGACAAGTTCAATAAGACAAACTCCAAATAGGCAACCGTACTAAATAGCATAAGCTAGCGCTCAAAGTAACGAAACAAGACTACAGTACGAGCATCAATATTCTACTAGCAAAACGAGCATTGTTAACCACGAAAAGACTAAAATCAACTTCACTTCTTAAATGTAAAGCACCATTCAAGAATTAGAATATGCATCTCTTGTCTCCATTCATCTTATTAAAATAATCAATAGACACCTATCTCCAAACCATGCAATAATTCTTTCCTTTACACTTGATAAGTCAATCGATTACATGCAATAACTTTTGTCTTCTAACCGACCATTCTTCTAAAAGCCAAATTTAGTATGCATGTAAACCAATCATAATGCTTTAGATACCAAACGTGAACATATGTAAAACTCACCGACCTTCATTCAAGTTAATATCACCCATGTGATCTTGTATACCAATCAATTTTGTTAAGATTACACCGACCCATGATATTTAAATAGACCAATCAAGTTAGAGGATAATGAATCCTACCATGCAAACCAATCTGACAAGACAAGCATTAGTTGTCTTCGATAACCAAGAACTGACTTCCTTCATATGTGGTCCATGAGTAACTTTACTCATAACGATAAGAATCTTAGTCCTTCCATTCGACCAATAATTCAATGAAGACTTGAACATGTTGGCGACATACAATAAGTAACCAAAAATTCTTGTTTCACTTGACGTACGACCCAAGTCAAAAACCATTAGCACAGAAAACGTTATTAACGTCAACTGATCCAAATCAGTAAATGCTCTCCAGTAAATAAGATAACCATGCTTCAATATCTTCTCTTGTTCTCCAATCACACATGCTTTAAAAACAACGAAGAATCACATGGTTGAAAACAACGATGCTTTAACCCGATCCCATCTCCTTCACATTAGGGTTTCACCAAACTCCTTATCGTATTCATCGCCTTTTTCAAATCACCACGCCATCAAATCAAGAATATCACAAGAATACCAAAGTTATGACGCAAAGAAGACCTTGTTTTGGGACCGAAGACTTTGGAAAGCCTCGAGCAAGATTTTAAAACATCAAACAATACTTTGAACTATGAGCCAAGATGTCGCGCCATTACAAGACTAACTTTTGTGAGGAGTACTAACCAACAAGATTTACTTGTGAACATTTGTCTTCATAATGTTTATGACCAAGGCTTAACATAGCGCTAGCTTTCAAATATGTAATAACAAAGAGCCAAGTGTAGCAAGAATAAGTGAAACGAGCAACTTTAACGCGTATATAGAAGCAAAGAAGATTAACCATAAACTCACCTTAATATATAGGCATCCTCTCTCTCGTAACTTATTGTTCAATGGGTCACAATTGTGGTCCCATAAACTCGCCGTCCTACGATCTTAAGTCAGACGAGATTAATGAACATGCAAGGTCACATACCACTTAAAAATAGTAAGCCCTAATAACAATCAAAGCAACAAGCATCGACCCACCGTGATTTAATGGAATAGAAGAAAAATAATACTAATATAGCACCGACCAATCTTGACTTTGTAGTATCACCGACCAATCATTATGTTGTTATAGTTTTGTGAATCATCAATCGAGAGTAACCTTAATCGAAAGCACATGCACATAAAGACACACAAGTATTATCTTGATGCTAGGGTTTCATAGTAGTAATCTTTAAGAATAAACCCTAAAAATTCGACTTTGAAAAACTCCTTCAGCAGCCAACTTCGACATTAAATAACTTTTGATTGAAAGCTCAGATGGAAGATCCCTTCCTGTTATTGTACAACAAGCAAAGATCGTTTATAAGACCATATTGTGCTTTGAAACAGTAGGACGATTCGCCATGGTTGAGTATGTAAGCACAATTAAAGATATAATTGAATAATAAAGAGATGGTGAGAGAAATATGGAAAAGATATAAGAATATCTAGATGAGAGGGAAAATCGGAGAGTAGTTATTTTGTAAGACCTTACTTTATCAACCTTATCACTTTACCAAGCAACCCAACACACGTAACCCAAGTTACGCCAGATAAAACGTGAAACATAAACACAAACAAAGCTTAGAAATAAGATGAGAAAGATGGTGACTTGATGTTATATTCATGTATATGTGAGATAAAGATGAACACAAGATGTTGTATATTCCAAAGGAAAACACACACACACACACACTCAGCACACCCCTCAAATGACCATTTGAGGGTATTTATAGTATAAGAGGCATAAAACCCTAAAGGCTTTAGCTTGGGCTTTCTTTGGGCTTCGTGGACTTGGATTGATTACACTTAATAAAAGGCTAGCTTAACATAACTATTAGCCATTTAGCTTAGCCCAATCCACGAGCCCGCTGACTATTCTATCACGATATCTAACACACGTTACAAAGTTCCTAATATTGAATGACCATCACTTCTAATAAAACTATTAAGGCAATAATCTCCCTAAGGGTGGTCATTCAAAAGATGCTCCACTTGATAAGATCTTTACTTTCCTTGAGCTTGAACTTTACGTAGATATAGAATAGTATTGATTCTTTGTTCCTTCATGCTTTGTGATCACCAATGTGGTTGTCCTGCCGCTGTCGCCTTCTGGTTAGGTATCTCCACCATGCTCACACTTCTATTTGACTTTGAGTTTCTAATGATGAAGTTCTCGGTCTTTACACTTTGTAGATTCTTTGACATTGACGAAGAATCATCTTTAACTTTGAGTTGCCTTTGATTTTGATGAGAACTTTCATGTGTTGTTGGTATGAGCATGTGGCGAGTCTCGCACGATCCATCCGCTCCCGGAGCTTCCATAAGAAGAAAACATAAAACAAAGTTAGTAATAAGCGATTCCAAAGACTTACAAGTTTGAATTTCGAGGGTGTTAACAAGATAGTGTGAAAACACATCTCTAATTCTCACAGAGGCCGCTCCAACCTGGAGTCCCACAAGTGAGATAACACGATATACCGAAGTACACCTACAGCTTCGGATGAGTCGCCGAGGTACACCAAGCATCACCCCACGATTGTAGACCGTTTGAGACACACTAGGTGTAATCCACGGAGTTACCGGGCGACATGTCGTCTGGCCGCTTGATGTTGACCTCGGCAGAGTTTCCATTCAATCATCAAGATCATGTAGTGAAACTTCTCATAAATGTTCGCAGATTGCTAAGATCGTGTAGGACTCTATAATATATCACCTTTGTCCTTATAGATGAACAAAGAAGCGATGTCATGTCAAGTGTTCCTATGAGATCTTTTGATGAATCTCGTGGCTCTAGACTCAATAGTGCATTTTGTTTTCTCCGAGCGGAGACTAGGGAGAGGGTCTCCTTCTTCAATACCAACAATCTCTAAGAGAAAGTCGATAGATTATGTAGGGTTCCAAGGAGAATGAAACAAACTTTTGAGAGGAATTGAGTGGCTAGAAGGTTAGGTGCAAGCAGGCCACCGGGTCCATGACGCCTTTGTCTTCAATACCGGTGTCAACTAAGTGACAACCAAGAGTGTATGGATTGAACCCGTTTCATCACTAAGGTTGAATTATGGAGGGCTATTTCTTTTCACCCTTTATCATTACATTTCTTTTAATTCTTCAACCCTTCTTCTCCTTTCTCACATCAACGCTTGTTTCACCTGTAACCGATCCCTTATCCATCCAAGATTCAATAAAACCCCATATGAAATAGTGAACAACAAACCGGATATCTCTTACTTTTACGTGTTTGGCGCTTTGTGCTATCCTACGAATGATGTAGAAGATCTTGGAAACCGAAAGCAAAAGGTGATATTGGAATCTTCATTGGATATTCGATAACTCGAGGGCATTCAGAAAATACACACACACACACACACTTTTAACACACCCTCAAATGACCATTTGAGGGGTATTTATAGTACAAGAGGCATAAAACCCTAAAGGCTTTAGCTTGGGCTTTCTTTGGGCTTTCGTGGACTTGGATTGGATTACACTTAATAAAAGGCTAGCTTAACATAACTATTAGCCATTTAGCTTAGCCCAATCCACGAGCCCGTTGACTATTCTATCACGATATCTAACACACGTTACAAAGTTCCTAATATTGAATGACCATCACTTCTAATAAAACTATTAAGGCTAACATATTTATAGGTGAGATTTGAAAAATCACAGCCCTTAATAACAAAGTTACCGCTTGTAAAATTACCCTCAATATTACCGTTGGAACAGTACTTTTAATAAGACAAACAATACTTTCCACGTGTGTAGTACTTTCCCAAGCAATACTTTCATAAAAAACAGTACTTTTCCAAATTCCTCTGTATAAGCTAAGTATACATAAATATCCTCCCCTCAAAAAATGCACAGGACTATACTAATACTAAATAGTCCTCCCCTTAAATGTAGCTCAGTAATTAATCATGCCAATGCTTACCACCAAGTGATTAAATCTTGAAACATCAAAGCCTTTGGTGAGTAAGTCACCACATTATCATCCGTGTGAACCTTGACCACATTAATGAGCCCGTGCTCATAGCAATCTCGATAAAGTGATGCCTAATCTGAATGTGCTTGGTCTTGGAATGATAAACTGGATTCTTCACAATACATATAGTACTCTCATTATCAATAATCGATAGGAGTATTCTTAAAATTGAACCCATAATCCAAGAGTTGATTCGCATCCACGTAACTTATCCACAACAACTTGCAAGCAGCCCACATATTCGCCTTCGCAGAGATGATGTTGCCGCAATTGTTTGCTTTTACAATGCCATGAAACTAATCTTCTTCCAAGATATTGGCATCCACCCGTTGTTGATCTTCCGTTATAATTATCACCGCATAATCACTATCCAAAAAGCCTCCAGTGAAAAGGTGAATCCACGGATACCACAACCCTAACTTAGGTTGTTGTTTCAAATAATGTAAAATTCTTCACCGCATTCATATGAGAAATCGTGGGGATACTTGATATCTTGCACATAAACAAACCGCAAACATGATATCGTGCCTAGATGCGTGAGATACATAAGACACCAATCATTGATCTATATAACTTGACTTCAACTGGGTGTCCATCTTCATCTTTGCCCAATGAGTTAATTGATTTAATAGGTGTGTGACGTACTTCATGTCATCAAAATTGAACTTTAAGTATGTCGATACATACTTGTCTTGACTTATGAAAATCCTTCCTTTGACCGCTTAACTTGTAGTCCTAAAAGAAATTTAACTCACCCATTGAACTCATCTCGAAATTCTTTCTCGCATCACCGCTCAAACTCCTTAACCATAGACCTGCTTGGTAGCTCCAAAGATGATATCATCAACATAAACTTGAACTAACATGATATCCTTCTTGTCTCTTTTAATAAACAAAGTCTTGTCAATAGCTCCTCCCGTAACCATGTTGTAATAAGAATGTGGAGAGCCTCTCATACCAAGCTCTAGGTGCTCGATGAAGGCCATAAAGAGCCTTAACCACCTTATAGACTTTGTTAGATGTTTAGGATCTTCAAAACCGTGAGGTTGTTTTACATAAACTTCTTCCATTATAAAAGCCATAGAGAAAGGCACTTTGACATCCATCTGTAAACCCGAAATCCCATATATGAAGCAAATGCAAGAAATATTCTAATAGCTTCAATCCTTGCTACAGAGCAAATACTTCATCATAATCTACTCCTTCTTCTTGTCCAGTAGCCTTGAGCTACTAACCTTGCCTTGTTCTTGATGACATTACCTCTTTCATCTCTCGACTCGAAAACCCATCCGTTCCAATAACTTTCTTCCCATCCGAAGATCATATAATACCCAAACTTTGAAGTTTGAATTGTAGATTCTTCTTGCATAGCTTCAACCCAACTTTCTTTGTCAATGCTTGAGCAATATTCTTGGGTTCCTCTTGAGAAATAAAACAAGTAAATGTACATGTTTGATGATCCTTATGATTCAAATGCTCGCTTTGTAGACAAAGCTAAGTAAAGCATTATGAGGTTTAGTAAAACTCTTAGCTTTGTGTCTTGTCATCACCCGTATAGAAGGACCAATGATTTGATCAAGAGGATGATTCTATGAATCCTTAAGATTGAGACCGTGGAACTCCATACGCATCATCCAAGTTAGTATAATCAAGACCTTCATTGAATCGAGAAAATACCTTCATCTCGCAAACTCATCATCGCTTTCTCTAATCCGTGCATGGTAGGATCATCCAAATCATCTAAAGCATCATCATCAGTGCAAGCAGATTTTGGTCGAAAGTATTGTCCAAAGCATCGTAAGAGTATTCTTCAAGATTAGTCTTTTTCTTTGTCGCTTCATAAGCTCTTCTTTGTTCATCAGTAAGAATGTGCTAAAACATCTTGAAGAAGCATCCGATTAAGTTCTTCCCGAATAGATTGATCCTCGCAGATAATGAGGATTTTGGTTCATCAAGATTTTCGTTGGTACATCAAGATTTGCGCTGGAACTTCAAGATTTTCTTTGTAGCATCAGAACAACATCGATCTAATGTGAACTTCATGAACAACATACCGTGAGTCTTCTACATCATGTACATGTTGATTTTCTTCTCTAACATGAACATAGTTCATAGAAGGAGTTAAAACTTCAAGATCAAACATCCAATTAGGACCTTTACCCCGCCGATTGTCTTGATCTTCTAAAACTCAACATGAAGACAATCTTGAATCTTCTTAGTGACTACATGTACACTCTAAATCCTTTACTATTGGTACAATAACCCAATAAATATCCTTCTTCCGACTTGCCATCAAACTTTCCCATTATCAATTGTGTTTAAAATAGTGAGAGGCATCCAAAAGGCTTCATAAATGAATGTTGGGTTTGTTTCCATTAGCAACTCATAGGGTGTCTTCATCTATGGTTTGGCGATACGATACTGCTAAGAACATAGCAAGCATTACTTACAAATTCACCCGCAATTGAATAGGTAGTTGTGAATGCGCAAGCATAGTTCTAGCCGCTCAATCAAAGTCCTATTCTTCCTCTCTCGCAACACCATTCTCATTGTGGTGTTCTTGCAATATCGAACTCCTCTTGATTCCTTTGTTAGCACAAAATTCATCCATAAGCTTGTTCTTGAATTCGGTTCCATTGTCACATCTAATACCTCGACCTTGAGTCGCAATTGGTTTTCCGTTGCTATTATTAATGTCCGAATAGCATCAAAAGTATCATCTTTAAATCCCAAGAAAATACCCAACCGAATCTCTCAGAATCATCTCAGAATAACTAAGCAAAGATTTTTCTTGTTTAAACTTGCCACGTAAACAGTCCAAACAAATCCATACGTAATGACTCCAAAGGTTCTCTAATTGTCCTCTCCTCAAGCTTCTTGCATGAAGCTTTGTGTTGTTTACCCTTCTTACATACCAAACATGAGTGATTATTCTTGTAAGTCTTTGAAGGTAAACCTCTAACTAAATTGCCTTTGACCAGTTTGTTGATATTCTTGAAATTTACATGGCCCAATCTTCTATGCCACTGATGTGCTTCTTCAGTTGTTGCTTTTGCCACTAAATAGGTGGCTCTTCCATAAGAGTGAAGACTCTTCATGTCCAGACTATACACATCATTTGTCCTTGGTACTCGGAGAACTACCAAGTTATCATCAACAGGCTCGAATTCAGAAGAAAGGATGAGACATTCTGTGTCAGTGAATAAAATAGGGTGCTTTTTATCACAAATTTGAGAGACCGACAAAGTTGAACTTGAGCTCCTTCACATATCTAACATTCTCAAAGTCTATTCGCCTCGATTTGATAGTTCCTTTCCTGTAATTCTTCCTCCATTGGGATCATTCCCAAATGCAACTCTTCCTCCACTAATAGATCTAAAATCGATGTAATATCCTTGTCTCCGTCATACTTCGGAGCAACCACTATCTACAATCAAATGATCTTTAGGCTCCTCTTCCGGGTTGCCCCGCACAAAGATTTAGAGAGTTGTTTTTTTAGGAACCCAAGCCATTCTCGACTTGTGTTCCTTGTGGAGTTACAAACTCAAATTCTTTGAGTATGTAATTTCCATCGCTTTTCAAAACATGATCCAAAGATATCTTTTGATTTTTAGCATGTGGATTTTCAAAACTTTCCTGATTTTCAACGAAACTTTCTTTGTAAATTCATTCTCTTTTCTTGTATTATGAAAACATCGATTCACTTTTGTTGAAAGTACAGTTTGTCCTCAAAGAAGACTTTCTCTCTTAACCCATTCAGCTTTTAACACTTAGTTCCCGTGATCTAGATCCCCTATGTGAATTGTAGTACCTTCTAGGTTGATAGTAGTGAGATCTCCTAGGATTTCGTGCAAGTGGTATTCAGTACTTTGGTTTGACCGAGCAAGATTTTGAGAAGGTACTTGGCAAGGTACCGTGGTTTAGAAAAAGGTCTTCTCCGATGGGGTACCTATGATCCGTGAGAAATTACCGTGATTGACCCTATTAGAATTATTCCAAACTGGTTTGTTCTCTCTAGGTTTCGTTAGCGCACCTATTCTTTGAAAATTTCCTAAGGTATTCTCAATGATGTTCACAATCCTTGATTAAATGATTAGGACTAAAACACACAAAACATAGTTTTCACCCATACTCCCAATATGACTTCTTCTATGTCTATGACCAAAGCTATTGTGCCTTCTAGATGAATGATTAAATCAGTTGACCAAAATTATCCCAAAAGGTTTAGCAGATCTTGCTTTGAAAAGGTTTTCCCGAAGGTATCGCCATGGAGCAAGACTTTGAGTGAAGGTCTCATTGACTTTGAAAATTTGTTTCATGAGTTTCTTTTGGGGTTTCGCACCTAGACCGACCAATAAGCTTCTTCCTAAACTCTAGACCGCCTACACCAAAACGTGAAACATCGTGTCTTATGGGTTGATGACTACCAACCGGATGTGGAACATCATGATAACCTCTGCCTTTCTTATACTCGGGAGGTGATTCACTAATTGAACCTCATTACTATTTGTGTCTACATAATTAATGAGTTCATCATCACTAGTGGTTACATCCTCAAAATCACCTTCATCCTTATCACTAGATGTGTTTTCTTCTATGTTATCAAAGTCCATACCAAAACCTAATCCAGGTCTAATGTATGCTCTCCTGCTTTTGAACATAAGTAACATGTGATGCACTGCATTCTTTCCAGTGCATCAAACTTTGCTAACAAATCATCTCTCCCTTAGTGAGTTTCTCAATTTCAAAGAATTTTACGCTTTAGTTTCCATTCACCGAAGTTTTAACGGTAACTCGTTGTTCATATTTTTCACCAAAGCCATTTCATTATTTTCATGTGTTATAATTTTGGCTTCCATTGACTTAAGGTTATTTGATAACCCGCTACCTCGCACCTAGCCTTAACACAATTATCTCTTTCAAACACATAATTATTTAGCGCTTTTGATAGAAATCATGACAATTTGAGCATACCTCGTAGATAGGGGTTGAACTTGGTGAAGTAGCTACCATTGCAAGTAGAACAGATCATCTTCACACTCCAAGCTCCAAGAAAATCCTCCATAACCATCTCCGATTCCAAAGTAGCATGATCAACTTCCTCATCAAAACAAAGGTTCCAATCCAATTCTTCACCGAATCTTCATCCGCTTCTTCCATCGCTACCATACAATAAGTCATCGTTCATCATCAAACTCTTCACTCCAACCAACTTCGACAAATTCTCTTGAGCAACCAAAGCCTTTGTTTTAGTAATGGTATTTCTTTTAGCTCCGCCTTTGGTTTCTCACCATCCTGCTTGCTTGATACTTAGCAAACCTACACCCTTGCAAAGTGTCCATCTTTTGACAATCAAGCATTCAATTTTGATTTGTCAAAAGTGATTCCTCGCTTAGGTTTGAAGTCAATGCTCTTTCCTGCTTTCTTCATATACTTTTGATCCTTGCAAAGGATCAAAGCAACTTGCCATCCGACATCAATCTCTTCTAAAGCATCCTCATCAACTGGGAGAGATCTTCTTCATAAACGACATGTAAAGAAGATTGTTGTGCAAAGAAAGAACACACAACTTCATCCGAATGCATAGTAGTAGGTGGTGGGGTTTCTTGAGCATAGGTGGGAGCAATATACTAGACAAGATTGAGGCACAAGATTGAGTTGAAAAAAAAGACTTTGGTGGAAGTACCGCCTCTTTCGATGATAGAAAAGCAATACTATGAGACTTAGAACTTGTTTGACCATTCATCTCATGCTCATAGACCTTCGATGATTGTAGAGATCATCAAAGTCCATAACATCCAAGCCTGGTTGTCCTCTAATCATTGTAGCTATCACATGCCATGTGGATGGCAAACTCCTTAGAAACTTCGATTAGCATCTTCAACTGAAACTTCACCGGTATAATCCAACATATTGAGGAGATTTTGAAACCTATCATATGCAAAGATCAAGACTCTCTTTCACCCACAAGTGAAAGTTTCAAACTGCTGCTTCAAAGAAATTTCATGCATTTTCTTAGAAGCTTCATTCCTCCAACTGGTCTTGAGAGCGCCCGAGTCGCTTAGCATCTTTAGCATCATGGAACTTCGTAAGATGACCATCCGAATGGCGAGATAAGAGAATATTGAGTGCCTTTTCTTGATTCCTTAAGGTTGTTCTTTGGTAGTATCGCTTTAGGTTGTCCAGAATGTCTACAGCTTCGAACAACTTCATTACTATTGACAATTACATTCCATAAAGCATGGTATGTAATGGCAATGTATTGCCTCATCTTCATACACCATAAGTCATATTCGCCTTCTTGATTATAGGAATCCTCATTGAGGTGATGGAAGGTGATGGAACGTAATCACGACATCTTTAGGTTCTCATTGTAGGTTTTAGGGTTTCTTCTAGTCGAGTTTCCACACAAGCTCGATACCACTTGTTGGATCGATGTACTCTAACCAAACTAACTTAAATAGCTTGTTAAGGTTTAATATCCTCGGATAAATCCTAAGTTATTAACAGAGAAACACCGAGCAAACTCTATTAAGTATGCTAATTTACTTAACAAAGCTAAGAAGAATAACTTTAACTATGAACCATTTTATTAATGACTCTAACTCGCTTAATATGCGATCTTTAACAACTCTAATAATATCAAACTTCTCTAAAACTCTAATAAAATCACGCACGTATTATGCCAATCTAGGGTCCTTTATAGGCTCAAGGATACCCTAGTCGGTTTACAATTTGTATCCTTGTACGTCAAGTAATCTAACATAGAATATTCTAGAATTACAAGACTTTCTATAAACTAATAAAACAGCTTTGATCTTGCAAGATTTTGACTTCAGATGCAAGATTTTTTGACTTTATCATTTAGCGATTTTTGACTCTTTGACTTTCTCAAGACTTTATAGTTTACAATACTTTATCTTTCAGAATACTCATCAACTTCAACACTTTCATATCCCAACAATAGTTTTGGTGGTAACTGAAGGCGGGCCGCTGTTGAAATTTACAGATAATCAGCTTAGGCAACAGAGGGCTTTACAACAATTGGGAATGATCCAACACAATGCTTGGAGACCACAAAGAGGATTGCCTCAGCGTTTCAAGGGAAAAATGGCACCTGAATGCTCTAAGCCGCAATACTAACCAGACAATGATTATAACTTATTTCCTAGTCATTAAAGATTTATTCAAATAAATTTCAACGATTCAATATTCTTTTGTTGTTGCACTCTAGTTTTTCGGTTTTTTTTGCTATTTTGTATATGCCCTCATGATACAAGGTTCATTCTCATAAAAAATTATGCTCGAATGTATGTTTACAGGTTCAAGAATACCCAAACCCCTTAATCTAGGATTTGAATAGAAAATAGCCCAAGTGTTTAGTCCGTTAAACACTAACAGTCACCGAGTGCATAGTCTCTCGAGTCATCTTCGTGATACTCAAGATGAGGCGAAGAAGAAGTCTCCACCACCGCAAGGCGGAACTTAAAGGGTGAAGACCGAGTCAAGAAGAAGATGATGGATTCAAATGAGTAATGACAATAACTCATCGAATCCCTAAGACTCTCTCCAACTACTTACATCAAGACAAACCAAGTAGAAGATCAAGGATGTAAAGATCAAGAAAGAGCGGACATGGCGGATAAGTTTGAATCGATAAGACGAAGTACTTATCAACCAAAGTCAACTTTCCCCGAATAGCAAAAGATCGTGCTCTGTCATCACCGAACTTAGGAAAGTAGTCTTGTCTCTTACCTAGAATAGTCTTTAGAATGAGACAAAATACATCAAGATTTTGTCTTCTCAGATGATGTCATTGTCACTTAGGAAAGAGTCAAAATCATACATGTATAAATAGATAAGAGATGGAGTGAAAAGATTAAGCTTGTGAATTGTAAAACACACATACACGCAAGCCATCTTTTCACCCTCCAAATACAACTTAGTTCCCGAGATAGCTCAAATGGGCTCTAAGAGTTGTGCTCGACTTAGCCCGAGCTTAGAGAGAGTCACCAAACTTTGTCATTTCAATCCCAAGTACTATTCCGCAAGTACTGGGTAACGATTCTTTTGATTAATTTCTAATAAAGAATATGATGTTGAAAATTACTTTGTGTGTTTTACTTGCTTTAATTTCACCATTGTTCATCGTTAAATTGTTTTAAGTACTTAATTGTTTTTAAACGATAGTGAATAGGAACAACAAGTGGTATCGAGCAAGGCTAATTATAAAACTCGCTTTTAGGCCGCCTAAAAGTTTTTAAATTAGGATCCTAAATGGTCGAAATTGATGTACCCCAACTAGTCGATAAAAGGGTGGAGCTTATTCAAATGTTGCCCTAGACTTGAAGTTGGAAAATTCAACAAATGGAAAAGCGATGCTTTGCTATTTGATTGGGATGGAACCTTATTATATCAAGTGTATAAATGAAGGTCCATTTATCCCAAAGACCAAGGGTTTGCCTAAACCTCAAGCTCAATGGACTCGTGATGAGAGAAGAGTGGTCAACCAGACCAAAGACTCAAAAGTATCATCATATCATGTCTTCCCGATGATATTATGGAGTCACCATAAGTCGTAGTACGCCTAAACAAACCTCGGGATGACCTGGTTCATAGTCATGAAGGTCCATCCGATACCAAGGAAAACAGGATTATGGACCCGAAACTTGAGTATAATACCTTCGTGGCTAAGGACTCGTAAACTCGTCTCAAACTTACACCCGTACAAAACTTTGTTAAATGAACTTTCAAATGATGGTGTAAAATTGTCCAAACATGAAATCAATGTTGGTTTTGTAAATGCCTCCCGAGAAATGGTTGAATTTCTCTCGTGGACTAAGGAATGCTAACCACATTCGTAATCTTGAGCTTCCCGAAATTTATGGAAATTTGTCTATGAGGAAAACCTCATCAATGACGATACCCCGACTTGAAAAATCTCGTGAAGTCAAGAAGTCCCCGACAACCATTTCCAATCCAAAGTCAACCGCTTTTATTCTAACAATGTGATTCAAGATTTTCGTGAAAACTCGATGATGAGGCAGATGAGAGGACAAGCGAGGAGTACCGAACGATTTAAATATTGAGTTTCGTGAAAGAGCACTCGCTAACTCTAAAAGGTTTATTCAAGAAACAAAGTTTTTCAAACGCTAAAGCTAATGAAGACACCGAATGTTTTAAGTGTCACAAAAGGGTCATTTTGCAAAAGACCGCTTTTCAAAACAATTTCAACCCTCTTACAAACCATCGTGGTCAAACCAGTTTCGTGCTTTAGCAAATTTCAACCAAAATCTTTCAGCCTCATCAAAATTTTCAAAGCAACTGATCAAAACAAAGTCGTTGATTATGAAACCAAGTATAAGAAAGCAAAAGCTAAGCTTGCATTGCTTGAGGCCAATCCTCGTAAACAACCAAAGTTAAACTGCAGTGGTAAAACAAAGGCCTCGTTGTCAAACCTTCGATCGATGAAGAGCCAAGATCATCCGATGATGAAATGGTGCATGTCACAGCAATCGATGGCCCTCTCGTAAGAGGACAAGCTAGTCGTTGGGAAGAATCATGCCGAAACGGGAATGGGTCAACATCACAATGAAGAAGGTAAACATCTTACTTTCTATGGATGATGACTCGATTGGCGCCTTATATGAATTATCTTAATGTTGACCTTAAGTTCGTAGAAGAGCAAAGATTAAATCTTTTTCAAAATACAACAAGCTAAGTTTTGAATTAAACAAGTGTAGAGATGAACTGCTTATTTTAAAACAAGCCAAGCTTGAGGTCACACTTTGCAAATTCAAAACACCGAACTAGTTAAGAGAAATCGTGCTCTTCAAGATGAACTTAAAAGGTACAAGATATTCTTGATAGTTGGATCGCTAAGAATCCTGTGGTCTTTGATGTCAGGGTGCCCCAAGAGCAAAAAGAGAGTCATAGGTGAAGATCATCTCCCGACTCTCGCAACAAAGACCAAAGTTCAAAACCATTTGTGTCCGTGGTATGATTACCAATATGTCGACAACCCAAATTCCAAAGATTGGATTGAACGGGTTAATCCCGAGAGTAAGCTTCCAAATTTCGATTCGAAGGATTCTTGAGCTCGAGAGCCAAGCTCTTAAGAGCATGCTAGACTCCCTCGATGTGCCCAGGGTACCGAACACATCTCGAGTCTCAAGCGTAATCTCAAACACCGCCCACCCCCGAAACCTCTTCGTGGTGCCGATCCAAGCTCGAGCTTACTCCTCTAAAATTCAATCCTCACTCACCAAAAGAAAGGTCCGACTTGGTAGAACCATCCCGCAAAGACAAACAAAACAAATCCAACAAGAGTCTACTCCTACCGAGACTTCAACATCCTCTGTCCCCACCGGTCGACCAAATTCAAGAACTTATCGAGCTTGTGAGGAAGTCGACGAAAAGATGGAATCCATCGAAAAGCCCCGATTCAATCAAGGAAACTAAGTCACCTCATCTAGCTCATCAAAATCAAAATCCACCAACAAACCCAAGCGTAAGTGTGAGTGTGTCATTACACTAGTCATACCACCGACAACCGCTATAGAATCCTTTATTGTATGATCCGCAATAAGGATGATCACGTAATCGCAGCACCACTTACAAGATGTAAGCTCACAAGAAGCAAACTATACCAAAGTTGGTCATCGTGATGCTTCATCCTCCAAAACAACTCTCAAGAATAGAGCAAAACCTTTTCCTCTTTGCCCTCACCGTGGGTTTAATGATCATCATCGATGACTGCCTCATGAACACATGCCGTGATATATGTGGAAATCCACTCATGAGACATCCCAACATGACAAAGGTCATTCATGCAAGGAGAAGTACAAAACAACCCAAAATCACCGAGTCATCCTCGCCTCTAAATGCAAAACCCGTGGTAGCACAATGCACTCAACCACCGACCATGAGTCGATTGCAAAATTCAAAGAGACCTTGAGACCCAAGCCCACTAGCAAGTGGGTCACTAAGAGAAACTAATTCGCTTTACTACTTGTGCAGAGACACGCCAGGAGCCTATTTGGCATCTAGACAAGGGATGCTCAAGAAGCATGACCGTGTGAAGGAGTATCTCGCACAAGTATGTAAAGGAACCAGACCCAAGGTAGTATTTGGTGATAACTCATCATGTCCCATCAAGGTTATGGTTCAAGAACCGCAATGGAATAGTTTTCTAGAATTGCTTACGCCAATGGTCTCAAATACAATCTCATCGTTGTCACCAACTATGTGATGCTAAGTACATTGTGCAATTCAATGACAAACAAGGTACCATTTTCAATGCCAATAAAGAAGTTGTTTTGATAGCCCCTAGAAGAGATGATGTTTATGTCTTAGACATGTCTACTCTTTCTCAAGATGGAACTGCTCTTTGCCAAAGCCACCGAGTCTATCAACCGGCCGTGGCACAAGAGACTCTCTCACTTAAACTTCAAAAATATCAACAACCCGCAAAACAAAACAAGGTCCTTGGCTTACCATCACCGGTTTTTGCAAAGACAAACCATGCTCGCTGTGAAAAAGGTAAACACCACGAGCATCTTTCAAAACCAAACAAAATTTCTCCATCAAAGTCGCTTTCACCTCCTCGTGATATGGATCTCTTTGACCGCACCCCGCATCAATCCAAAGATGAGAAGTATACACTTGTCATTGTTGATGAGTTTTCAAGATACACTGGGTATACTTTCTTTCCAAAAGAGTCAGTAATGATACAATAATGTCATTCATCGAAAAATTGAAAACCGTAATGACATTATCATAAACAAATCGAATCGACAATGGTACCGAGTTCGTAAATCAAGAGCTTGAAAGCTTCGTGATGAAAAGGAATTTCTCAAAATTTCTCATCTCCTTATACCCCGAACAAAATGGGGTTGTTGAAAGGAAAACAGAACTCTCATTGAGGCAAAGAAGAACCATGTTAAATGGCTCACCCTCTCAAAGCATTTCTCGATCAAGCAATAAAACCGCTCGTTACACTCAAAACAGTCAATCATTGTCAAAAGACATAATAAAACCCCATATGAGACTTTCAAAGGTAGACTTCGACATCGCCTACTTTCATGTGTTTGGGTGTCCCGTGTTTATTCATAACCACAAGGATCACCTAGGCAAATTTGATGCAAAAGTCGATGATGGATATTTCTTAGGCTACTCATCGATCTCCAAAGCCTTCGTGGTGTTTAACACCGTAAGACAACAAGTTGAGGAAACCTTTCATGTCACCTTTGATGAAAGTTCGAAAGCATCAGTTCACCAATACCTCAATGGAGGAAATAGAATTGATGACTCATCAAGATATCCTCCCGATGAGTTCAACATCAAATCAATTCCTCATATCGTCGATGTCGACATCTCATATTATGTCTTACCTCACAACCTACCCCAACCAACTATCGCGAATTCATTGATAATCAATCGCCCCTCGCTGGATAGGCAACATCGATCCAAATGATCGTGCACCGTGATTCATGAAACCCAACTCAACAAGACATCTCAACAGATGTTCTTAATGATTCTGTGGCTAATGTACCGTAACTCACCCCGAGTCTCCAGTGACCTCCTCAAGTTCGCATCCTAGACCACAAAGTAAGTGGACAAAATCTCGTGACATTGAGCTTGTAAACATCATTGGTGAACCCACCGAGGGCATGCTCACTAGAAGCATGGTCGCTAATTTAACCGCAGCCTTCACCAATGAATGTCTATATGTCGATTACCTATCGATATAGAACCCAAAAGTGTCACCGAGGCTCTAAAACACCCAAGCCGGGTTTCAGCTATGCAAGAAGAATCGCAATAGCTTGATAAAAACAAGGTCATGACCTTGATCAAATGTCCTCGTGATGTAGTAGTCATAGGAATGAAGTGGGTTTTCGTAAACAAAACGATGAAAACGGCACCGCTATTAAAAACAAAGCCGACTTGTAGCCAAAGGTTACAACAACAAGAAGGCATTGACTATGATGAGACATTTGCTCTGTTGCAAGAATGGAAGCCATCAGATCTTCCTTGCATATGCAACATACATGAACTTCGTGGTCTACCAAATGGATGTTAAAAGTGCATTCTTAAATGGTGATCTCAAGGAAGATGTGTATGTTCAAGAACCTCCGTGCTTTGAGAGTAGTGAATTTCGACTATGTCTCGAAGCTTGACAAAGCCCTTTATGGACTTAAACAAGCTCCTGTGGCATGGTATGAAACTCTCTCACCTTCCCGATCCAAAACAAGTTTGTCCGAGGAAAGATAGACAACACATCGCTTGTCTATAGAACAAAACAAGATGTGATAATGGTTCAAGTGTATGTTGATGACATCATCTTTGGCTCAACAAACTACACTTTGCAAACAGCTTGAAAAACTAATGACAAAGAAGTTTGAAATGAGCATGATGGGTGAACTCACATACTTCCTTGACCGCAAATCGTGCAAACCGATAAAGGAATATCCATCACCAAGAGAAATACACCGAAATCTCTTGAAGAAATATGAGATATCCGATCGCGCCTCGTTGAAGACTCCAATGGTCCCTCCTAACAACCTTGGACCCGATCTCACCGGCAAATCACCAATCAAACTCATTTCGTAGGATTGTAGGCTCACCGATGTATCTAATCGCTTCTAGACCGTACATCCAATTCTCACTGCCTAATAGCAAGATATCGCCTAATCCTAAAGAATCCCATCTCACCGCAGCCTAAGAGAATTCTCGACACCGGGGAACTCCAAGCCTTGGACTTTACTATCCAAAGTGCTCGTGGTTTGACCTCAAAGGTATTCTCGACTGATTATGCCGGCCGCAACATGGACAGAAAAGTACCTCGTGGTCCCGCAATTTCTTGAGGAAAGTCGGTTTGTTGGAGTGCTAAAAGCAACAATCATTGGCTATGTCTTCAGCAGGTTTAGTATGTAGTCAGCAGCAGATGTTGTGCCAATGTATTATGGATGAAAAGTCAACTCAATGACTATGACATCCATTACAAAATGGTACCCATCTTCTCGTGATAACACCAAGCTATTGCAATCTCCAACAACCCCGTCCTCCACCAAAGAACCAAACACATTGATATCGATATCACTTCATCGTGGATCACATAATGAAAGGAGACATAGAACTTCATTTCATCCCTATCAATATCAACTTGTCGATATCTTCACCAAACCCTTGATGAACCTACCTTCGTGAGACCGAAAGTCGAATTGGGAATGCTTGACATTGAAAGTCGCATCCGAAACCAATCTCAAGAAGTTCTCAAATGGTTCCTCCTCCCCGAACGAAACCCACAAAACATCCTCTCACCGAATGAGTAAGACTCATTCGTGGACCCCGACAGCTGATATTGAGCATTGAATGAGTAACTAAATGATCCAAGTATCGCTACTTAAATGTCCTAGGTTGGTAACTATGCCAATTTAATATAGGAATATATGTCTTACCGCTGTGGGTCTCCTCACTTACCTCATCCCACTTGGCATTAAATGCTTTCTCTCACATAAAATATCCTATGGATATTTTATTGTCGCAAAAGTGCACTTTACCGCAGCACCGCAATCGCTCCTTGAAATACGGATTTTATCATGGTAGTGGTGGGTGGCATTAAATGTGGAATTTCAAACGCTTTCAAAACCGCCTTTACATATCCACGCTTATGCAAAACCACCCTCTCACCACTCTATAAATACCCCTCATAAATATTAAAACACACACAATTGATTTCGCAAACAAAACTCACAAAATCTCTTTCAAACCCGTAAATCATTGTGTTCTTCAAACCTCTTTCGAAAAACCTTCATTGTAAACATTTACAAAAGATTTTTCATCAAAACTTAAGAGATTCAAAACCTCTTTGATCGTTCTTGTCAAGTTTTTCTCAAAACCCTAAAACTATTTCAAATGGAAATGGCAAGAACTCAATCTCTTCAAGATGCACAACAAGGTGGGATCTTACTAATGTTGAATTTAAAACCAATAATGTCATAGGCAATTTTGAATACCCACAAAATGTCCCAAATTATAAAGACATTATGAAATTTTTGTTTAACCGCCCACCGAAAAATGCCTTTGTTCGTCCCTCTATTGTTTACCAAAACCTCCTCGTGGAGTTTTGGGCAACAATGTGGCCTATGACCCGACACCGCTACTAATGAGACCGACCTACCACCACTAAGGGAGTATCTCATTAAGTTCATCTTTTGATGGGAAACAATCACCACCCCGATTACAAAACGCTTTCCACCTCTTCGTGGTTAGACTATAATAAAGGTGTTTATGTCGCCCATCCCGAACCCATAACAAGTGAAGGATGGGTTAAAACGAATTGCTTTAGAGCCAAACTTTTGGACAACCCCACCACCAAAAATTCATTCCCGTGGCTTGGAGGATCTTATTCACTTTTGTGATTCGTGTCCTCTATGGAACCACTCATCAACCGAACAAGTTAATTCTATTCATTGATGATGGCTTACCGCTTGATGAATGGGGTAAATGTCGACATTGGGGAGATCATTTACAAGTGATCTCAGAATTGCTACAGAGCAAATCTAGGGCAAATATGTCTCATATCCTAGATTTGTCTCTTGTGCTTTGCAAGTGTTATCGGGTTGCAATTACCCTCGTGATGGAAAATTTTGTGCTTTACCCGCATCCCGAGTAAATCAAACTTTCAAAAGACCCATCCCAAGTCCCCGATATTGAATTGACGGCCCATATGATTGTCAGAACAATCGTAGGGATCAAGGTCTCCAAACCCCGCTCCTAAAAAGAGAAAGGGAAGTCTCGATCGACTAAGACTAAACCCAAGTCTCGTGGCCCCGAGGCTTCGAACACAAACCAAGAGGCACAAAAGCCCCAGACCGAACAGACACCCATTGGTGACCAGCATCATCCACCCCGTGACAACGAAGGACACCGATACATCACGCCAAGCTCCTTGGTCACAACCACTACTCCCCAAGATCCGTAGGAAACATACAACCCGCCGGGTAGGGAGCGCCCCACTACGCCCAAAGATGACATTAGCAAATCCAAGCCTTTGTCCGAGGGCACACCGATCGATCCCAAAGACTCGTAGGAACCATACAACCCACCGATAGGGATATCATCACACCGACTCGCTAAAGGCACTGGAAAATACCCATCGTGTCTCGTGGGTCTAAGGGGACAAAGACTCGGAGGAAAGAAACAACCCACCGATATGGAACCCAAAACCAATCCTCGACTCCAGAGAAGGCACTGGAAACTCCCACCAAGGTCTCGAGGGGTCAAAGGGGACAAAGACTCGTAGGGATTAATACCACCACGATATGGAACCCATCACCAACCCCCGTTAACCGCTGTCGATGTTATCGAATACTCTTCTCTCAAGATGAGCTTGTCGACATCGATGATGAAATTCTATCACCGGGAAGAAGTGGACGCCGAGGTTCAATCAACAAGAGCCTCACCGATCCAAAGGAGCACACCGAATCACCATTCCAACCTCAAAATGATGACCTCTTCCTCCACCGATGAATTTGCAAGATTTGATAATGTTCTTCCACTTATCGAAGGCGCTTTGTTCAATGGATCACCAAAGCTTCAAGGAAATTATACTGGGGTCATCAAACATTGTGGGAACAACATATCAAGTCGGTGCAAGTTATGCGATCCAAGGTCGAGGTCCAAGCCTTTGATGAAAATGTTCATGAGCACAGTGGATTTGATGTATGACAACATTCACAGATCGATGAAAATTTGGCTAAATTCTTCGACACCTTCGTGGTGTAGGCACAAAGGTAGATGAAATCGTGGAATCATCAAAGACGACTCAAGACTCAACTCTAAAGTGCCGGAGGCTACAGAGGCGCATTTGAAACAATCCTCCAACCTCACCGAATCGATCGAAACGCTAAAATCAAGAAATGTTCGTGGTCTTCATTCTTCACCCATCCTCTTCAAACTACATTGAGCTCTTGAACACTCAAATGGCTACGCTGGCTCAGCATCTACTTCCTTGGCCTCGAATCTTGGGCCACGATGACCGCTTGGAAGTGTCTCAGCTAATTTGGAAGCTAAGGTCACCGGTATTCAAACAGATATTTCACATATCAGGCCATGATCACCGAAATTTATCAGCCTTCAAGGGTCAAGCAGCCCGCCCCTCAAGACCAACACTAACTCTTGCCCTCACCGACGCCCCCCAAATAGCTGAGGGGAGAATATTGTCAAGAAACTCCTCTTCACACCGAGGGGAGCCAACACCACCGCCTCAAGAATACCCATCTCATCACTTCCACCACAAACATCAACAACAACAACAACACCGACAAATACAACACCTATCATGACAACAACACCACCCTTGGTTGCATCATCTTCCTCGTGCCAGACAAAGGAAAAGGCAAAATGACAACCATCGAGCCCGAGAAGATTCCCTACAAAATCGGTGACATCAATACCTTCTCACACCTCAACAACTAACCAAATATCTTGCTAAAGAAGAAAGGAGATTGAAACAAGTCGAGGATGATAAGAAGAGTAAGGAAGCATCGTTAAAGTGATTGCCAAGAAGTCGAGAATGTGGAATTGATCCAAAGAAGCTCGAAAAGGGTCAGCAGACAAAGGTTCAAGGATGCTCAGCAAAGAAAATGGTCAAATGAAAAACAGTTGGAAGAAAAGAAGAAGAAAGTCAAGCCCTCGTGCAAAGCGTAATTGAGCACTACAACGGACGATGACAAGTCAAGGCTACCGAAAAGATCACAGATGTCAAAATCATCCCTGCATCCAAACCACCGCAATGAACGCTCTGTGGGGGTTGATAAAGACATTTCAAGTTCATGATCCCCAAAATTCACCGACTTTGGGATCACCGAACTCGATGAACTCGGTCCAATAATAGAAAAGAAGCAAAATGCGGTGGTTAAGGAGTCGATGAAGATGCTCAAGAAAGATATGAAAGATCGAGGATGCACCAAAGACAACTGGAATTCACCGCTTTAATCGCACCTCAAGGATCTCAACCACAATCATCCACCGGCAAAAGGAAAAGGGTTGAGTTCCACCGAGATAAAAGTGCTCGGATTCAATGCAACAGGAACCGCCAAGGTGTTAAGTTCGTGAACTGCTTAGTGATTGAAAAGCCCGAAGAGGGCTATTCCACATTGATGTCTATGGAAACCCAAGATTTCAAAGATGGAGTGATATTGATCAGCCGGTGTAGCCGCAATGTCGAGCTACATACCGCTGGCCTCTCGATCCAAACCCCAAGAAACATCGTGTTCGCCAAGACCGAATGCCAAGATAAGAGACCATCCCGACAGGAAACACTCATCACCAAGAAAGTCAAGCTTGAAGCATCGGGAATCCATCCGACCGACATCATTTTGATTTATCTTTTGTACTAGTGATAGGAACCTTGTAATTTGATCAATAAACGATGTATGTTTTGTTAAAATATTCAAGGTTCCTTATTGTATTCATTAGTACATTCAAGTAAGAAGAAGCCATTTGCTCACTTACATCGATCAATCACTTAGGCTATTTGTATATCCAAATAGGGGAGACCGTGGTTCAAGAATACCCAAACCCTTAATCTAGGATTTGAATAGAAAATAGCCCAAGTGTTTAGTCCGTTAAACACTAACAGTCACCGAGTGCATAGTCTCTCGCGAGTCATCTTCGTGATACTCAAGATGAGGCGAAGAAGAAGTCTCTCCACCGCAGAAGGCGGAACTTAAAGGGTGAAGACCGAGTCAAGAAGAAGATGATGGATTCAAAGGAGTAATGACAATAACTCATCAATCCCTAAGACTCTCTCCAACTACTTACATCAAGACAAACCAAGTAGAAGATCAAGGATGTAAAGATCAAGAATGAGCGGACATGGCGGATAAGTTTGAATCGATAAGACGGTACTTATCAACCAAAGTCAACTTTCCCCGAATAGCAAAGATCGTGCTCTGTCATCACCGAACTTAGGAAAGTAGTCTTGTCTCTTACCTAGAATAGTCTTTAGAATGAGAGACAAATACATCAAGATTTTGTCTTCTCAGATGATGTCGCTTGTCACTTAGGAAAGAGTCAAAATCATACATGTATAAATAGCATAAGAGATGGAGTGAAAAGATTAAGCTTGTGAATTGTAAAACACACATACACGCAAGCCATCTTTTCACTCCTCCAAATACAACTTAGTTCCCGAGATAGCTCAAATGGGCTCTAAGAGTTGTGCTCGACTTAGCCCGAGCTTAGAGAGAGTCACCAAACTTTGTCATTTCAATCCCAAGTACTATTCCGCAAGTACTTGGGTAACGATTCTTTTGATTAATTTCTAATAAAGAATATGATGTTGAAAATTACTTTGTGTGTTTTACTTGCTTTAATTTCACCATTGTTCATCGTTAAATTGTTTTAAGTACTTAATTGTTTTTAACGATAGTGAATAGGAACAACATCTCTCCAAAAGCTCGATTAGCTCGAGTCAAAAGTAGACTAGGGTCTATACATTTACATCGCAAGTCATTTCCGATCCTTTCAATGACCTTAAAAGTCGTCATTCGTCCATCAACCACTAGTTCATCACCCTCTGTAATTCCTGATTTATAATTCACATGGCATCACTATATAAATCTATTACGTCGACATTATTTTATAAAAAAAAAAAAATACAGAGCAACTACATTGACTATACTACCTTCAGCAAAACCTTCATAACTTGCTTGAACTGTGAATGGACGACAACCCTCAAATTGTTCAGTAGTAAAGAAGCATATTGATCCATCCTAATGATCCAATATGCAACACAAATACCATTAAAATTAGGACTTCTATCTTATATAAAATTGAAGCATTTTGCACTATGATTGTTAACTAACTATTTGATATAGAAAGAATAACCAAATAATCAGGTGTAACATGATGTTGTACAACAAATAGTGTTTGGATGTGCTTTATCGAGATAAGTATGAGTGCATGGAAACTCGGATTGCTTAAGAAATTAACATGTTCTTGACCTCCCAATAATCGGATAATGAGTTAAATTATCACAGACTCAAACAATTATATTCGAAGAATTTTCACATCGGTTGGGTGTTTGGTATTGATAATTTAAAATGTGCATTTCGTTATAAAGTTAACTTAAGAAGCAACCTTGAATTGACTATTCATTGTTGTATCAAATCACAATAAACATATAAACATTGTTATAAGCAATCCCAATCGGTCAATTACTATAAAATTGCACGATCCAATAATCACTATCAAATCATAATGCCAAAGCGAACACCCTTCATGAAAAAGAAAGAAAAAAGAAAGCGAATGATACCTCGGCCTTAATGAAGAAGGACCACCATGATCGACAACATGAATCGACTACCTTAGTATCAATCATAACCAAAACACATAACCCTTTTTCATTATTCAATTTATTAATCTTTCTAATAACATCTCTATGCCACTCTTTCATATTATGACACATATTAAGCCTAGCCACATTCATCCTCCCATTTCCAACTTCCACAACTCTTCATACGAACAACACGCTGGCCCCACTATACACACGAGCTTCGCTTTCCTTAACCCCAAAACCCCTTCTCGGCCAATCTTGCCTCTGTCACAACATCAAAACCCAAAGACAAATACTACTTTGTTTCCTCTGTTTTGGCTCAATGACCACCCATGCATTATTAAACCCTTTGGTGTTAACCAATTAAACGGGGCTATTTTACGTGAAAATGAAACCACATATATGGTTTTACGTAAAGTTTATGTAAAGGTTTTGGTATGAGAGATAAGTCAGTAGTAAATGAAGAGGAAGGCCACAAAACATACCAAAATGCTTGAAGTTATTCACATACCAAAGTTTGAAAAGCATTATAGATATCTAGCAAAAAAACATGTAATTGCAGACACCCTCATGTGGCTTTGGCAACTGAGGAACATGCACAACTCAAACTGATGTCACTCAAATACCACCATGGCTCGACAACGTCTCAGAGTGATCCTCTCATACTTCATGAACCGAGACATCTATAACAACAGTTACATGATATATACTTTCACATGTGACCAAGTTTCTCACGCGTCTTAAAAAGAAACGCGGCATATTTTACATGTGACCAAGTTGTTGGAGGAATATTTGCACATGTGACAAAGTGATTCACACATCTTAAAATTGAGCGAGACATTATTTTCACATGACCAAGTTTTCACGCGTCTTAAAAAGCAACGAGACATATTTTCACATGTGACCAAGTTGTTAGAGGAATATTTGCATATGTGACAAAGTGGTTCACGCATCTTGAAATTGAGCGAGATATTATTTTCACATGTGACCAAGTTTTTCACGCATCTTAAAAACAACGAGACATATTTTCACATGTGACCAAGTTGTTAGACGAACATTTGCACATGTGACAAAGTGGTTCACGCATCTTAAAATTAGGCGAGACATTATTTTCACATGTTACCAAGTTTTTCACGCGTCTTAATAAACAACGAGACATATTTTCGCATGTGAACAAGTTGTTAGAGATATATTTTCACATGTGCCAAAGTGGTTCACGCATCTTAAAATTCTACGAGACATTATTTTCACATGTGACCAAGTTTTTTACGCATCTTAAAAAGCAACGAGACATATTTTCTCATGTGAACAAGTTGTTAGAGGAATATTTGCACATGTGACAAAGTGGTTCACGCATCTTAAAATTGAGCGAGACATTATTTTCACATGTGACCAAGTTTTTCACGTGTCTTAAAAAGAAACGAGACATATTTTCACATGTGACCAAATTGTTAGAGGAACATTTGCACATGTGACAAAGTGGTTCACGCATCTTAAAATGAAGCGAGACATTATTTTCAAATGTTACCAAGTTTTTCACGCTTCTTAATAAACAACGAGACATATTTTCACATGTGACCAAGTTGTTAGAGATATATTTTCACAGGTGCCAAAGTGGTCCACGCATCTTAAAATTCTACTAGACATTATTTTCACATGTGACCAAGTTTTTCACGCGTCTTAAAAAGCAACAAGACATATATTCACATGTGACCAAGTTGTTAGAGATATAATTTCACATGTGATCAAGTGGTTCACGCATCTAAACATTCTACAAAACACATATTTTCACATGTGACCAAGTTGTTCACGCGTTTTAAAAAGCTACGAGACAAATATCTTCATTCGTGCTAATTTTTTTCACTCATGAAGATAATTTGACTAAACTCAATCAATGTTATATTCTACTTTACGGAAACTAATTAAGTCTCCTATAACAATCAATACCGATTTCATAATATATACATTCACATGTGACATATTTACAATTAAAACAATGACAATAATTTCAAACGCAAAATAATTCACAATTTTACAATTAAATTTTACCAAAATAAAATAAAATAATAGTTACCTGAAATTCATTTGTAATCTGATTAAAAGTTCATCTTCTTATTAATATCATCTTCAATTGACCTAATTCCATTAACATTTTCTTCTTATGATTGATTATGATTCCTATAGTGATTCCGGTGGCGATTCCGGTAGTAGACGGTGGTAGAAAGTTTTGATTTAAACGACTATAGTTGTGGCGGTGTAGTGGTGGTTTTAACGACGATGGTTTGAAAGGTGGTTGTTATCATCGTTGGTTGAAGGTAGTTGGTGGTTATGATCGATGGAGAGGATGAATTGTGTTATCACGCTCAATTTTGTGACATGTGTGTTTTTTTTAATTATATATTAGTTGTTTGGATTGTAATTACAAAAGTACCCTTGTTATATAGTTAGTGTAAAGTGGTGGATTAATCTTAGCCGTTAAATTAAAAAAAGGGAGGAATAGATGGAGGGCTATGATCTCTTCTCGCGTAATCACCAAAATAAAGCTTCTCACAAGAAACACCCCTATATATATATATATATATATGTATACATATATATATGTATACATATATATATATATATATATATATATATATATATATATATATATATATATATATATATATATATATATATATATATATATATATATATATATATATATATATAGAGCCTTTATTTTGAGAACTCATTAAGTCGAGAGCTGAGAACTCCTCTAGACCAATGAGAGTTTTTAAATATTAAAGATTATTATTTAATCTAAAGGGTATTATAGTAAAAGACAATTTTTGTATTCTTTATATTTTTTATTAAATCCCGTTTTGTTTTTTTTTTTTTTTTTAGCATGCATGTTTCGAAAGTCAAGGTGCATACATGTTTTTTTAAATAATATAATTTTACATGTTTCGAAAGTCAAGGTGCATATATGTTTTTTTAAATAATGTAATTTTACATGTGTTTTTATTGTACACTGATTTAAACTTCAAATGAGTTTTACTTAAAAATGTAATTGCACATATGTTTGTACCGTACATTCTATAAACTTCTTAAATAAAAACTAAAAACTTACTTTATAGTCGTAACCGTTAGATTTATTACAAACCAAAAACATAATATAATACACAAATGTTTATATCAAATGAAGTACAAATCAAATGTATTATTTTGAATATATATGTGCACGCCTTCTAAAAACATATGTGCACAAAACATATATATTTGAAGTTTCTCATCAGCACGCCTTCCAAGAACATCCATGCACGCCTTCCAAGAACATATATGTACTTCCAGTTTCTCATCAAATTCGTTAAAACATATGTGCACGTCTCAAAAAACATACATGCACGCCTTCCAAGAACATATATGTACTTCTAGCTTCTCATCAAATTCGTTAAAACATATGTGCATGTCTTCCAAGAACATACATGCACGCCTTCCAGTTACTCTTCAAAGAAGATATTATCACGCCTAGAAAAAATAATAGTCAACATAAAATACTTTTAAAATAAAAATAAAGATAACATAACATACATACAAGATTCCTACTTCCTAACATATCAACCCCAAAAATACAATAAATATAACCCACGATAAATAGCAGTAATTCTATCAAGTACTAAAAAATTTGTGTGCACCAACAATCCAAACACACATTATTAGAGGATGACAAACGAAACAATCATGTACTTATTAATTCACCTCAACTACATAACCATATAAACCATTTGCTTATATCAAATGGTGCTTTTATACCAATACTAAAAGGCTTATGACACAAGTATAAACAACTTTTTGCATGAACTTCTAATTACAAACAGCCACAATTCGTCAAACTGCGTAGTACAACATATTCAACAAAAATTATATTATAAGTATAACCATGGCTCTTTAAGCCCCACAAACACATCCATATTAAGCGAAGAGTGGGGTTATTCATATGGTGGTATAATTTTAGTTAAACTTTCTCAATGTTTAGGGGTACTTTTTGTCCCCCTCTCTCTCCCACATGGCAGCTGTGGGTCCCCCCCACATGGATGTACCAAAACTTTTTTTTTTTTTTTTTTAATTTAATTGTGTAGTGTTTAGGTATATGTATAGTGTATTTATTTGTGTAGTGTTTTTATATGTATAGTGTTTTTAATTGTGTAGTGTTTTTATATGGTATTTATTTTACGTTACTTTTTATAAAAAAAGTTTATAAAAATTTATAAAAAAAAAATTATAAAAAGGTTTATAAAAATTTATAAAAAGTTTATAAAAATTTATAAAAAAGTTGATAAAAAAAGTTTAAAAAAAGTTTATAAAAAGTTTATAAAAAAGTTTATAAAAGCTTATAAAAAGTTTATAAAAAATTTTATAAAAAATTTATAAAAAGTAGCGTAAAATAAATACTATATAAAAACACACTATACATATAAAACACTACACAAATAAATACACTATACATATACCTAAACACTACACAATTAAATTAAAAAATAAATAAATAAATAAATAAATTGATGTACAAGTGTGGGAGGATCATGTTGGCATGTGGGAGAGAGAGAGAAAAAAGGGGGACAAAAAGTACCGGGGCCCACTAGGGTTTGCAGGTCCAAGGGGTAGACCCCGTATGAATAGTAGGACCCTAAACGAATACTTTTGATGACGAATGGAGTGATTGGTGTTCGTAAATACTGAATACCCATATGAAAAAGCTCAAATATTTTCGTAGCATTTGTTTAGCACCTACAATCTTCATGAAATTAATAATATATAAACATGTTTATTTTTAACTTACGTTATATGGGATTTAAAAAAAAAAAGAAAAAAAAAACTATAGATTGATCAAATCAAAACACATAACTTTAATATTTCCACATATATTCATTTGTACAACAACTCAACCAAAATCATCTTACATGTAAATCATTTACAAATAATTTCAAATCCTTTAGTTGTCTACATGCAAATCATTAACAACCAAAAAATTAAAACGCTTACATGTAAACCATTGAATATCCTTATCGCCAAGTACACACGTCGCTACCATATATCAAAAGAAACACGAACACGACATCATGCCGCCATATACATATGAAACGATAAAACACGAATGTATAATCGATTATCGGACAAGAAAACGAGTAAACATGAATGTGTAATCACTCTAAAGATTAGATCGACAGCAAGAACAAAGAAAAAAGACTAATGGAAGATCGAATTAGGCTTCATAGGGTAGATTTGTCAAAACACAAATTGTTTGTCTCTTGACATTTATGACCTTCATCACTTTTAATTATATTCACTCATGTAAGGGTAGATTTGTCAAAACACAAACATTTAGAGTGTGCAAATCATTTAATGGAGTGTACAAATCACCTCCCTAAACTAATACCCCAAAGCATGCTTTGACCATGTGACCTTGTTAACTCTTGGGTAACATGTCCCCAAGAGACAAACTTAGAAATGACTACTCCACTTTTATCACTTTTCTTACCAATTGGATTAGACCCAAGCAAATCAAATATCTTTCTTTCTTTTTGGATGTCACATGCACTTCACACCATGTAATGTCCCTTTCAATACTATGCGTATGGGATTGAGCAAATAGAAACACAAAATCATGCATATAACACATTTGACTTGCTCTTGCTTTTTCTCTTTTGTTCCGCTGCAACACAACCAAACGCCACTCTATTAATATTTTTTAATGCTTGCTAATCCTAGTAGAATAAAATAATAAGAACATCATGCTTTTCTCTTTTCACTTTTTTATACTTGAACTTTATTACACAATGGACATTGTGTCTACTTAAGACAAAAGTTGAGGAGATACCTCCTCTTTTCCTTCTTTCCTGCCGAAACCCACAAGCTTAAGCCATCTTTTTGCTTTTACATATTTCCCATGAGCTAATGTAATTATTTATTAAGAATGCTTGAACTTTGTACATAAAAAATAACATCAAACTAAACATTACATTTCAAAAGCTTAAGAAGAATTTTGCTTCTGATCCTTCTTTTCAGCCGACCACTAAAGCAAAAACTCAAATATAAAAACTTGGCAATATTTAAAATTGCACACGTTCCTTGCTTTCTGTGAATGCATCGAGGCCTCAATCAAACAATAACAAGCAAAACAAACTCTTGGGTTGGCATGCGTGTGAGAAAAACGCAGACACATTTCCTTTTTTTCTTCTTTCTTTCCTTACTGCTACTCGAAAGCCAAGACAAAAGATATTTTCTTTTTCCTACATTGCGTTTAAAGATGAACAAACGTCAACCCTAGTACTAAGCTATGTAATAAACAAATACACTAGATACTCTATGCCTCCCCTTTTGACTACAAAGACCTTTGTGTAATATGTTTGTCATACTCCTTGTTATTTAATTAAACCAATATCTAATCTTCATTTGTATCCCATCACAAAAACACACAAATTACTCTTTTCTTTTTCCCTTTTGATCCCAACGAGCCACAAGAAATACACACTTTTATTTTTTTTTTGCACATCTATTACACAAACAAAGCATAACACAAAGAGTTTGGGAAGCTTGGGAAATCTTGGTAAATTTTGGTGCAAGTCTATGGTAAAGGTTTGGAGCATTTGGGTTAGAATTTTTGGGTTAAGGAAACTTGGTCTTGGTCTTTGACGCAGGTTTTATTGACCAGGTCTTAATATTTATAGTGTCTCACTATACCTATGGTCTACCCTAATGCACTAACGGGCAGTGTGCCCGGTCGTGTGTAGTGTAGTAAATGGTAAAGCCGAGGTCGTCCCAAGAGCTATGTGTGGGATAATTACTAAGTCTAATTGTCACGAATATTAATGGTTTGATAGGGATTTAATTAATTAAACTACTAATGCAAAATATAAAAGCAAATAAATGGTAGAAAGGAAATTAATAGAGGAATAGTGGTGTTAACCTAGTTAATCCTCCTAACTAGTCATGTCTACGTCTACCTACTTCCAATTACTTGGTGGGGTCAAATTAGGGGGACAACATTTGGTCAATTCGCCTAACCTATCAAAGAAAGATGCCACCACGGGAGAAATCGGTGCACCGTCATAAGTCCTGTTGTTCCCGGTCCCTGGCCGAGTCATTAAGTACCGCTACATGCTAGATTCTAAATAGTGAGTGCCCGGCCGTTAGAAACTTAGACACTACACCCCCAATTCTTAAGTTTATCCAAACGATAGGTGATCGGTTGGTCAATCGCACAAGTAGAAAGGGTCGTCATTGGTCATATCTTACCCTTCCGTCTCGGTCCAGCTCACCTAGGGTCAGGTTGGTCATATCTTCTAGGCAATTGGCCTCTATCGCCATTCAAAACTACCGAACCAAAGTGACTACCAAAGAACTATGCATGTATACACTTAGAAATAATTGTATGCGGAGTAAAGGTAAACGCCAACAAAAAATTAAGGAATCATAACTAGGCTAGCACCAAAGGGTGCTTAGCATCATATTAATCATGCACATCAATTCAATATTCAAAGGTACGAAATACATGAATTGAAAGTAAAAGAAATAATAAACGCTAAAGCTTATCGTAATGGTGTGACTTCTCCTTGGAAACACTCCAGTATGCTTCCCTAGACCTCCTTGAGCTTTTTCCCATGTTCTCGGTGTTGTGTGTGGAATGGGATGCTTTGAAATGCTTTGGAATTCGTGGGGTATTTATAGGCCGGTATGGGTTACGGCGTAGAACGAATAAATGAGTTACGCCGTAACCTTCTATTTCTCCGTAAATGCACTAGATGCAGTAGTTACGGCAGAACCTTATAAGTGGTTACGCCGTAGTCTTCAATAAACTCGGTTACGTCGTAAGTGATGCGATGAGTTACGACGTAAGTATCGGCGTGGAACCTCAATTGACCTAATGGAGTTACGTCGTAACCTTTGGGAGGAGTTACGCCGTAACCTCTTGATAAGTTGTTCTTCCGGGTCACGCAATAGTTACGGCGTAATGTGAGAGATGAGTTACGCCAACTTCTTCAAAATAAGCATCTTGTGATAAATCTTTAGTAACGTTTCCATTTCCGCGTCTCTTTAGCTCCAATGCTCGTAATTTACCTGAAAGTGTAAAACAATGGAAAACAAGCATAAATCCATATAAATGATATAAATAACGAGCATTAACGGGGGAAATTGACACTTAATATTCAGGACTATTTGATGTTATCAGTCTTGCATTCCATTCGACACACATTCAACCTCAACCCATTGTGAGAAACTCATCACCCTTCTAATTATGTTTCTTTGATTTCTTAAAGCTTTAAATGTGTTAGTCATACATGTTACACACTAAATACTACATGTTATTTTGTATATGTATATACGCATGTTTAAGTCTTTGAAAAACTACAAAATGGGTCTCTTTGAAATTTCCACTCGACATACATATATCCATATGTCTAATTTTGTGTTGAGCTTGCGTGGTGGAAACTTCGTTATGCTTAACACTTATAAACATTAAGAAAATAAGAAAGTGCTTATTTTCTTACCTATCTACATACATAAATAAGTGGTGACTTGTTTGAGGATTTTTGAACTTAAAATGATTTAAGAAAACGTAAATGTGAGTAAACATAAGTATTGGCTTATTTTGGAATTAGTGCTTAATTGACAATCTTAAAAATCTACGAAATACATCTTGACATCTAATAATCTTACTAAAAAGAACATGAAATAGAAGTTGTCAACACACTGCTAAGGTTCTAGCAAATTAAATCACTGTTAAGAAGTCATTTAAATATCAAACTTAAGCAAAACATATACCAAAAGAAGTTGTAGTACATTGGTTCTGTCACTCCATCTTCTCACAACAGACCCACGTTCGAGCCATGGCAATGACAATTTTCCTTCCATTTTATTTTCTTTCTTTTGTGTTATTTTTACAAGTTTCACGACTTGACCATTTTAGCCCCTCGACTTTGCATCACTTATTGATTTTCTTAAAAACTTTTAATAAGTTTTATAATTTATATTTAAAGTTACACTTACAACCCCTTAACTTTGGAACAATTGATAATTTTCTAAAAGATTTTATAAGTTTTATAAAAATTGTAATAATTATTACAATTTAGTCCTTCTAAGTTGAACACTTTGACATTTTTATCTAAAACTTTTATAATAAATTTATACATTTTACCACTTTTTCGTTTGAGCAAATATATTTAAAACATATCTTTATTTGGCGTTAGGTTCCCATTTATGTAACACAAGCATCAATATAAGAAATAAGATAAGGAAGGATCGGATGAACACACAAACACAAGCACGCACAGGATGCGACTTAAGAAACAAAGTTTATATTTGCATAAGTCAATATAAGAAATGTAAATGAACAACCAACCTTCAAATGAAGGTTTACATGAGGTATTTATAGGAAGGAACTAGGGCAACATGCAAGTTCCTTCCTTTCCTTATTAGGCTTGGGCCAAGGCTTATGGGCCTTCTACATGAGCCTTAGCATAATAACAAACATAAAATCCTAATTAAGCTAACTATTACATATTAATTACTAACACTTGTAATCTAGTTTAGGAGTGATTCCAACAATCTCCCCAAGTGTTGGTAATTGATGATTTGAGTTTAAACGCTGTAGGTGCCGATGTAATAGTTGCTTTGACGCCTTCCGACATTCTTCTTTCTTGTGAGAAGAAGTGCCTTGATTCAAACAATCTCCCAGAGTGAGGATCTTGTTTACTTTGAAGTATTTCACTTTGACGCCTTCATTAATCTTTGTTCTTTGATCTTTGTTCTTTGTGGTGGTAGTGATAGTATGTTGTGGTTATCTCGCATCAGTCCGCTTCATTGCTCCAAAGGTTCCACGCCTTTCTTCAACATGCTCACACGCTCTTTAACGTTGATTTCATTATCGATGTAGTTCTCTTAGTCTTTAAACTTTGTAGATTCTTTAACTTTGACGAAGAATCATTCGACTTTGTGTTGCCTTTGAGAGAACTTCAATTAGTGTTGTTGTTGGTATGAGCATGTGAAGAATCTGCACGATCTTTTCCACCCGCGAGCATCCATAAGAAGAAAACATAAAACATGGGTTAGAAATAATCCAAGCACAAAGTTTGAACTTCGAGTGTGTTAACAACATAGTGTGAAAACACAACTCTAATTCTCACAAAGGTCGTTCTCGAACTGGATTCCCACAAGTGAGATAACGCGATGTACCAAGTACACCTATAGCTCAGATGAGTCGCCGAGGTACACCAAGCATCACCCCACGATCAGAGACCGCTTGAGACACACTAAGCGTAACCCACAAGGAGTTACCGGCGACCTGACCGTCGTGGTCGTTTGATGTTGACCGGCAGAGTTTCCATTCAATCACCGAGGATCACAGCCAGAACCCCTCATAAATGTTCTCGATGATTGCTAAGATCCGTGAAGGACTCGATAATGTATCACTTGTGTTCTTATTGTTGAACGACAAGCGATGAATTGTCAAGTGTACCTAAGAGATCTTTTGATGAATCTCGTGGCTCTAGACTCAATAGTGCACTTTGGTTTTCCCGAGCGGAGACTAGGAGAGGGTCTCCTTCTTCAATACCAAAGAATCTCTAAGAGAAAGCCGATAGTTTACGTAGGGTTCCCCGTGAGAATGAAACAAGCTTCGTTGAGAGAAACTTGAGTGGCTAAGAAGGTTTAGTGCATGCGCCATCGGGTCCATGACGACTTTGATCTTCAATACCGGTGTCATCAAGTGACAACCAAGAGTATATGAATTGAACCCGTGTCCGCCTAAGTTGAATAACTGAGGGCTATTTCTTTTCACCCTTTCTTTACTTTTCTTTTAATTCTTCAACTCCTTCTTTCTCCAATTCTCATTTTCTCCTTTTAATAATCATACCTAAGGACTTCTAGATTCTAACTATTGGTGGTGTCCTTGGGTAGATCCTCCGCTCAAGGCGGATCATAGGACGATTATTCCTAACCTTAGTCACCTTATAACCCATGACTAACCTATGTTGCCATAAAACCATTTTCATGAAAATCTCTCAAAGTGGTTATGATTAAAAGCATTTTGTACCACCGTTGAGAGTTAAGGATTTTGCATAAATACTCCCCTCCACACGTGCTTGAGTATTTTGACGTAAATCTACACGGTGAGAGAAGAGCGCACTTTTGAATTGATCAACTCTAGATAGACAATCCCCGAGACACGGTTACGCTGCATAGTTAAAGAGTTACATTGTCGCTTTTAGGTGACAACTTGCTCTAATAACTACCTTGAAGGTGTGGACAAACCTCGAAGGTTTGTCAAACCCACAAAGTTCATGTCTACTAAGAGTTTCTCGAATGGTACATTCTACTAGGACAAGTCCTTTGCGAGACACGTTTACATCACTAGCGAACTAGTTTGAAATTATTACCCGTCCCGGACAAGTCTTTTCGAGTTACTAACATTTAAGATCTCGTCAATTCATTGGTTAAGTCTTTTAGCACAACGATTCATTTGCAATTCACAACATATTTCTTATCACATAATTTTCTCCCCTCAAAATGGCATATAAATGTTATTTTGACGAAATTTGATATCGAATATGTCCATTTCGAGTTTTGTGGAAGATTACCACGAAGAACAATTTGTGAACAAAGTTTTAAGCAAATACTCCCTCAACAAGTGATATAAACTTTGAGGTTTTGAAAATCATAAGGGAAGTACTTGTTCTTTTGAGCAAAACTTTGAAAATGAAAGTTTTGATAAGTTTTACTCAAAAGTAAGAAGCTTTCGCTCCTTTTATAAGGATTGTGGCAATCAAGCGCACTACAAGGTCCTTTCATGACAAGTACGGGTTGTACATCGTTATGTGTGCACAAGCCATTGTCGATATAAATCACACATCCAAAATATGATAAGAGAAACAAATCAAGGGGTACCAGAGTCTCGTATTCTAGCAATAACTCTAGGAATGCGCTCGGACGTTGGTAGCCCGTGAGAGATATGCTTGACGACCACCAACGAAACTCTCCAAAGTTCGATCCGATCCCTTCTAAACAACCTTTCATCAATCCGCGTGATGATCTTCTTAACATCCCTTTTCTCCCTCGAATTCCATCTCTTCTGTGACCTGATGCAGTCATGAATCTCTTTCAACTCAGATGCTAGCTCGTCCCTAACTTTCTTCAAAGTATGATCCCCAAACTTATGAAGTTCTTTACACGCCATGAAACAGCTTGTGGTGTAGTTCATCAGAGACTACCCCAAATGGTTTCTTGATGAGTGTGTATTGAGGAAGTCGGTTGATGTCGGGAGGTCTAGTTGAGGTTTTGTGAAATTGACCCATTTTTGATAAGATTCCACGGCAAGCTGAATGTCTTCTACACTTTCTTGGATCACGATGCTTCTGATGAAGATTAATAATGTCTTGATGTACTAGCGTTGGATAGTTGTAGAGAAATGTCTCATTCGTCCTTGAACCTTAGCGAGATACATGTCTTCAATGTCATTTAGTGACAGTCTTGGAAAATCTGCTTCACATAAGTCATATTCCTCTTCGTCTTGTCGTTTGACCACAATGTTCTTGAGGAATGTGTAGTCCCACTTTGACGACAGGGTAACATGCTTAATTGCAATGATCCGCTTTTCACTAAACACTTCCTTTTAGACTTGAGAACCCGGCAAGCTTCTATAGAAGATTATTCGCGCTCGTGCCAATGATGAATCCCATACAACATCAAGGTCATACTTTTCCACTTGATCGCAAAAACATATGTGTGGCTTCTTCCTCGATGGTGGATTGTGAGAGTAGATTGTCACCGGAAAGGAAATGTGAGTGATGTAGCGCATTCCTTGTCACATCGCTACCGTGTAGAAGAAACTCGAGGTCATTGTTGAAGAAGTAACGGTATGGAATTTGAGGTTGATCCGGTCGGCCAATTGTTGGTAGAGGTTTGGTCCAATCGGGTAATAGGGAGCCTTGTCTTGTCTTGTGAAGTCGATGTTAGCTTCGGATTGAGCCAATCGATATTGTTCGACATGGCTCGTGCAATGTTGTCGAGATGGTATTCGACTTCAATTGCACTTTCTGAGCTGTCTTTAAGCAGTTGGAAGGCATCATTCTTGATTCTCCTGAGCTCAGCCTTAGTCATCTTCTTCACTTTAAACTATTCTTGAATCAACTTCACATGCTCCATAGTACGGCCATCTACCATTTCTTGACCTTCTGGTAATGAGGGAGTAGCATCAACAAGTCTAGAAAACCAGTCGTATTCTTCGGTTGTGTCTTCATCTAGCCATGAGAGAACATCGGTCTTCTTCTTCATTTTCTTTGGCTTTGATGATGATTCTGGTTTCTTTGTTGTTGCAGAAGAGGTGGGTTGTTGTTGGGGCTCGATCTCTTCATCGTCACCACCAAAGGTATTCAAATGATCACCGGTTTTCTCTGTTGATGGTGGTAACTCGAGTCCCGAGGTTTCTCAAGAGAGTCGAACGTGGAGGAGATCTTCTTCGTTGGAGTCCTTTGGGGTGGTGGTGGCATAGAGGAGGATTCACCGAATTCTTCTTGCTTTCGACTCTTTGTCTTTATCCGCATCATCATCGCCTCTAGGACGCTTAGCCGCTTCACCGCCGCTTTGCATGACGTTTTGAGTTGGTAATCCAAAGAATGCGTCAAGCGCTTTACCTTCGCCGAGGTAAACGTTGCGCATCGCTTTGACATTTGAAGTACAAGCTTGGAAACCAATTCTAAATCGGAGAAAGTTGTAGGCTCGCTTGGGTTGATTGTCACCGTTAAAGGTGTTGATCTTATTGTTTGCTTGGCCAACCGCATGAGATTCGGATAGAGTTGTCTCGTGAACATTTCTCTTGTCACGCCAGAACAAAGGTTTCGAGAAGAAACTTGTGAGTATATTCTCCGGCGCCCTGCTCATTTCACCTCAGAAATCTCTATTAAGAAGTCGTTGGATTTGTTCCTTTCTCCCAACATCTCGTTTATCACTTTCTGAAGTAGATTGATTATGTCCGCAAGTTGATCTAGTTTCTTGTTGACCACATTCTTTTCCTTGCTTGCTTGATAGCTTTAACAATCTTAGACTTAGCTCGTGATGCCCAAGTGTCGGTAGGTTTCTTTACTGATTTGGATGCTGATCTTGTGCTATCCTTTGATGTTGGTGGTGATGAATGAGAAGATGAGTCTGATGATGAGTCATGAGATGGCTCGTGGTCCTTTGTGGCTCGAAGTTCGTTCTTGTATATGCGCGGACTGCACAAGAAGATAATCTTTGGCTTCCTTTCGCTTGAGCCTTTTCTTCAAAGCACCTTTGACCCTAGCTTCTTCATCCGCATGAGCTTGAGCTTCTTTTTCGCTTTTCTTTAGCTTCACCTCAACATCTTCATCGAATTTTCTCGACTTTTCCTTTTCTCGGTTCCTCAAAGTCATAGACGATAGAATCCTCAAGTTGCTTTTGTTGTTGTTCGTGGGTGGTGGTACCAGCCCCTTATCGGGTTGATTAACCGCATCGAAACCGGTGTAGATAGTGCACCACCACTTGACCCTCCGGGCCACGAGTTTGTTCACGGGTGAATTCTCGAGCAACATGTTGAAGTCTCGAGGTTCTTGAGCTTCTTTCTGTAGTCTCTGCCTTCATCCAAAGGCTCTTCATCGAGCTCTCTTCTTCTTGCTCAAGCACCGAGTTTTCCTTTATCGCCTTAGGACTTGGAGGTTTTGCAACAGCTAGTGGGTCATCTATGGAGTTTCGAGTAGATAACCTCTTCATCGGTGTCATTCTCCTCCGAATCCTCGCCCATTAGTTTCATCGGTTACGGTTTGGGAATAGGGATGGCTTCAGAAGAGGAACTCTCTCTTGAGTGTGTGAGTTCTCTTTGGGTACCTTCTCGTACTCTCGCTGCTCGCAATACTTCCAAGATCGCCTCTCCGGTCTTCCTAATGTGTACCGTAAGACTTACCATCAATGAAACCTACTTTCCCACCTTCAACCGCTACCGATATCGCTTGTATGATTGAAGTCCTTTGATAGCATCGAAGAAGATAACTGCAACACTACACCTGCTTTCTTCGTAGTTGATTCCTTAAATCTTACCACATTGAGTGTGGGTTCAAGTAGCTCGGAGTGATGTTTGGGGTCTTCAAGTCTTTGGGAATATCCGATTGGTTTCAAGAATCCTTTTGATCAACAATTTTGTGTATCCGACATAAGGGATCTTGGAGCCAGCCTTTCGTAAGTCATCATGTCATCCCGCATCGAGCAAAGAATTCAATGTGTTTCATGTTGACCATGCCCCAAAAGATTTGAAGTTCCATGAGCTTGGATGCTCATAGCCACCGTCACGTCCGGAGACCGATTTAGCAATCATAATGTACAGTGTTCTCCATGGTTGAGGAATATTCTTGAGATCTACTGAGGAGTGTTTTGTGATAACTCTAGCAGCTTCATCATAGCCGATGTCAACCATGAATTGGAGAACGATCTCTTTCGTAGGAGTAGCAGAGAACTCAGTAGGCTCAATGGTTGGAAGAAGAAGAACAACCCTTAAATCTGCAGGAGTGATGGTGACTTGTTTGTGATTGAGCGTCACCGTCACAGCACTTTGACCTTTGACCTTTTGTATCGTGTGCCAGAATTGGTGAAGATAGATCGCCAAGACAAGAGCGTAATTTGTGAGCATGTTCGGTAAGGGTGAGTCTTCGTAATATCCACGGCAATCGACAAGAAGACTCGTAACAAGTGAAGTTTTCAAAATCGACCCTGAGGTTGTTCTTTCCAATCTTCATAGTGTAACCGTTGGGGAAGATGTCTTCAACTGTGAGAACATTTGGTGCATCTACATTTTCCATTTGAACGTCCATATCGTGATCTGAAAGATATTTAGCCAAAAGAACCAACATATCGAAAGACATTACGTTAGTCAAAAGTTGATTTTATTGTCTATTTATTGAATGTGATATGTTAATGATTGTTACGAGTCCAATGTCACTTGTTAGTCCAATAGTCCAAAGACGCCGTGATAAGTTTCGTGAGTAGATTAACTTTGAGTTTTAAAGTCCAAGTTTTCACTTATTTTCACAACTTATTAAACATTTAAGCTTATTAATGACATTTTGGTTTCGTGACGTTATGATTTATTTATTTACAAGTTCGTACGCGTAACAATTCATAATTTTGGTTAAAATAAGGCTTAGGCGTAGGTTTTGCAAGCTTATGCGTAAACAGTGAACCATACGCGTAGGCATAAGCTTATGCGTAGGATCTTATCTTACGCGTAGGAAAAAGATCCCTTAGCATAGAGCTTACGCGTAAGCGTGTGTTGGAGTTTACGCGTAAGGTCTACTCGTAAGGGTAAACCTTATGCGTAAGACTCAAGTTTACGCATATCCTTCACAGGATACGCGTAGTCCCCTTTGTAGAACCTTACACGTAAGATTTCTCTTACGCATAACATTCTACGCGTAAGGTGATCCTTATGCGTAGGAGTTCATTTAACCTTGATTTTGAATATTTCACGTGTAATAACCTGAAACAAGTGAATCATAACACTTTCATTAACACCACATTCAATCTCTTTCAGTCTAACATGAAGTCTCACTCAAAACAAGATAGAGAATACTCTTACGCAGAAACCTTAAACCCTAGGATTCAATTTTTACGAATAAGAGTTTTAGCCATAGGATTGACACCAAATGATTTATGTGATATCTTAGAGGTCATATGACTATGTTGCAACAAGTTTTAACATCAAAACCTAATGGATCAAAAGTACCCAATTATTATGAGTCTAAACCCTAAATCTTAATTACTTTCAATTACTTGTTTCGGTAAGATTCAAGTGTGGTTTTGGTTAATTAACTATGTTTCAATCATCATACAACTATCTAATTACCGTAAACACACTCAAATGAAAACGCCCAAATCACGCGTATAAACCCTAAATTTGAAAAATGGTCAATTATTGTTTCTGGGTGGATTTGGATGATAGAAATGGTTTAAGAGTAATCATATCAACATTTTAACACAGCCATTTACCAAATAACACCCAAACATGATTCCATGTTCATACGCTTATGCGTAAAACATGAAATCAATGCTAGGGTTAAATCTAGCCGTTGGATTTTCAAATAAATCAAAACCATTGTTTGTTTTAACACCAAGAATGATTAAACACTTACAAATTTGAGATCAAAGACACGATTTTGAAGATTGAAGGATAGGCGTAGGATAGGTGGTTGAAATATTAAATGGGTGTATTTAAATGTGAAAGAAAGGTTGGTGGAAGACTTTTGTTAAAATTAGTTTAAGCATTTGACAACTTTAGTCCCTCCACCTTAACCATTTTCATTCAATTCCCATAACTTCCATTTTGGTTACGCAAGGTATGATATTTGGAAAGAAACTTGACGACACTCCCCTTGACTTAAGAAATAATGAAATTTTACAAATTTGAGTCCGGGAATGTCAATTAACCAGAAATGTGACCACCATTATCAAAGAAACAACCGGGATAAGGTAACATGCAAGTACAAGGTTTTATGAAACCGAAAAATATTTACATTCTCCCCCTCAACACTTGACCGAGAAAATACTGAATTTTGAAAGAGTAAAGTGTTGACGGAAGAATTGTACTTGCCATGTTAAAAGAAATATAGATAGAAGAATATTTTTGTAGTTTTATCAGATTTTATATTTTTGTATTTTGTTTTGAAAATATTTACAAAAGAGGTTTTGGTGTTTGATCGGTTTTAAGATTGTTTTAAAAGTTCATCCAGCCTCCTCCGAGTCAAACACCGCATACCAATCCGTGGACCAACTCATTAAACCTAGCAGAGCCAAGGCTTTGGTGAGAAGATCGCGCCATTGGTATTCAAGACCCACAAAGTATAATTCAACGGTACCCTTTTCCACGTGCTCCTTGATGAAATGATATCAAGATCGATGTGCTTTGATTTCAAATGTTGAATGAGTTGCACGAGATCGCAATAGCACTTCGATTGTCGCAAGACATCGGGATTCTCATCAAATACGTAACCATAGTCTTTGAGTTGTGTTCTCATCCAAATGACTTGAGCACAACACGCCGACATGGCTACATATTCGCTTCGATTGAGGACAACGATGTACAATCCTGCTTCTTCGATTGCCATGACACCGCTTTATCACCAAGAAATTGTAGAGCTCCTAAAGTACTTTTACGAGAATCTAAGCAACCCGCGTGATCGTCATCTAAAAGCTATTAGTTCAAAACCGAATCCTTCTGATACCGAGGCCCAAATTAATGGTTCCTTGATGTATCGGAGGATTCTTTTAGCCTCGAGAGGTGAGTTTCAGCTTGGTCTCGATCGATAACGGAGCAAAGATAAATAGCAATACAATGTCGCCCATCGGTCGTTAGATACATGAGAGACCCAATAATACTTGGTATTTGGTAGGGTCAACCAATTTCCCATGCAAATCAAGATTCTTGGTATGTGCCATTGGTGTGGCATAGGTATCACAGTTTTGCATTCCATGTTTGTTTAAAATTTCAAGGGCATATTTGGACCGACTCAAGAAAATACCATGGGTGATTGATGAACTTGCAATCCAAGAAAGAATGTAAGTTCACCCATCATGGACATTTCAAAATGTTTTTCATAAGTTTTGAAAAAGCGTTTGAGTATTTTAAATGTGTTGACCCAAAATGATGTCATCCACATAAATTTGAACGATTAAAATGTGTTCCCGTGATATTGTATGAAAAGTGTTGGGTCGACCAACCTTTAATGAAATTATTGGCAATGAGAAAGGATGATAACTTATCATACCATGCCCGAGGAGCTTGTTTGAGACCGTAGAGCCTTGTTCACTTGTAGACATGATTAGGGAACTCGATCAACAAATCCTTCCGCTAACTAACATAGACCGCTTCCTTCGCCACCATTCGAAAAGCGGTTTTAACATCCATCCGAAAGACCGTGATGTTCATGTGAGCCGCAAATGCCATAAAATCCGTGAACCTCAAGTCGAGCAACCGGAGCGAAGGATTCCTCAAATCAATCTCCTCTTCTTGTCGATAACCCTTAGCCACCGACGTGACTTATTTCGATAACCGCACCTTCAAGATCTAACTTGTTTTTCCAAATCCATTTCGCACCAATAACATAGACCCATGTTGGTTTTTGGACCAATTCCCATACTTCAAGACGTTTAAACCGATTAAGTTCTTCTTGCATGGATTCAATCCATTGTCATAAGTCATTGCTTCTTTAATGTTTTGGGTTCGATTGGCAAACGGTAAGAGCATAAATGCAAGTTCACCGTCATCAAGGCGTTGTCTAGTTACGATCGGTTGATTAGGGTTGCCAATTATGTTCACAAGAGGATGGTCTTTAGTCCAACGATGTGTGGAGGGTTGATGTTGATATACATTCTGTAGATTGGAGGATTCAAATGACTTGTAGATGATTCCGCAACATCGAAAGTAGCGTAAGCATTTACAAAAGGGTTGAAGAACGATTTGGATCATAGTCTGCAGTGGGGTACTTCATTGTTCGAAGATCATCACCGGTTCAACGTCATTGGATGCGGTTTGTTCAATGTTGTTATAGAATCAATTGGTGGTGCTTCCTCAATAGTAGTTGTTGTAGCGGTGTATCGGTATTGGATTTTGATCAGTTGAGCAAAGGAAACATTGGATACACTAGTGCACGTTCATCAATATCATCACTAAACATAGGAGCAAATAGTCGCTCCATTTGACGTCGAGTTAGTTGTAAACTAGGTTCATCCGATGATGGGGTTTGAGGAAGTTTAAACGGTTATGACCGGGTTCCAAGTCATTATGCTCGAAGCCATTATGAATATAAATAGAGAAGTGATGTAATAAGTATGAAACCGATTAGCTTCCCCGATTGATGAAGTTTATGAATCGCTTCCCCAACCGACAACCGCCTTTAGCGATTTGAAACTTTGATGAAGTCGACATTTCCTCTAACTTTTGAAGTTTTCAAGACTCAACGGAATTTGTAGATGAGCAAGAAACCACACAAAGTAAATCGACTTATTATGGAAAATCGCTCGGGGTAACATACAAGAAATCAACAAGATCTTCTCACGAATGTAGATGCTTCACACCAAACAAACCACAAAGACGAAATGAAACGACTTCCCCCTAAATGTTGCGGTCTGTCGGAATAATAATGACATGTGAGTATGCAATTTCTAGATAAAATGACCGAGTGTGAGGCATCATACTGTCATATTTAGGTAACTTCACACACGATAACCCTGAGAAAGTGAGACGATAACACCAAAGTGAGACGTTTGAACCACATATCGTCTCATTTCTTCCCCCTAATTGAAGAAATCCAAGAAGAGATAGGGTTTTCGCAAACGACATCAAGGAAACGATGAACACCTACACTATCTTCCCCGATGTTTTCATTGAATCGTAATCATACACCACGTATGTTGATGATGAATTGAGACAATGAAACCATGTATAAGGAGACAATGAAACCATGTATGTCCGATTAATCGAACAAGTGTGAAGTACCATAAATATCACGAGAGAATCAATCACGATAAGTTTCTCTCGCTCATTATGTTGATCATCACCGTGTCATTGTTGTAGGAAGCATTTTGTTCTTCCGTTGTCGAGATTCGATTGAGGTGCAGCTACAACAATGGTTGTTGTTGTAGATTCGTGTGTATCGAAAATTAGAGTATTATCGGGTTGTGTAGCGAAAACATTCGATACATCCAAGCACGACTTTTGAAAGACTCTTTAACCGTAGGAGCAAGCAATGTTTCCAATTCTTGACGATTAAGTACAATGGTGGAGCAATGATGGATCATTAAATTTTAACGGTGAGAAACGGGTCCTAAGTTGTGTTACTTAGAAGCCATTGTTGTTGTACATGTAAGAAAATAGGAGGGGCAAGATAGAAAAACATGGATCCCCAGTGTAACTGGTTCCGATGTTAGAAGGATAAAGATGTAGTGTCAATAATCTTCTTGACACCGAACATGCTATTTTGATGATTTCCTTTCCTACCTCGTGGATGGATGTTGTGGGTTTCACACTTGTTTTGATGCAACTACTTAGTATCTTGCATGTAGGAATCCACCTAAGACCAACAAAGTTGAAAACTCTACCGTTGGAATCCATCTAAGGTTAGATCTAGGGATGTTGAAACTTATTTTGGGAAGAGTCTCATCCCTATATTGATCCACCTATTAGGTTTCTCAAATTTTACGCTTAGATCAACGGGTTTATTTCTAACTGCTTGTTGATTAAACTTAGGTTTTGGTTTGTTACTACAAGCGGTGTTATGCAACACACTAGAAGGCATCACACTAGGTCGTGAACCTAAGATTCCATCTTTTGGAGTAGTGCCTTTTCCTAGCCTTTTCTAGATCATAGTTCTTGTGCAAGTCATTTGTATCATATGAATATTGAATTTTGATGCTTGGTTTAGACATTGTTTTCGAACTAATCCTAGACCGCCAGATGCAACCACTTGTTGAGGTTTAACGTAAATAGGTATAACATAAACATAAGCATTATTCTTAGGCCAAGAATGTGGAGTGACCGGTTTTGACAAATGATTATTCTCAACAACTTGGGAGGCAAACCGTGGTTTTGAAGATTTTGAACGTTCGATTTAAAAGCGCTTGGTTGTCTAACTATTGGTTTCGATTGGTTTTAGAGACGATTTCCCAAGATTGTTGGTTTTGAAAAATTAGTATCCACACTTTTGTCGCTAATCTTCTCGCTTTGTTTTGTAAAGCAACATGTGCAAGCCCTTTGCTTGAATTTGAGCCTTTAAATGCTCATTTTCTTTTACTAATGTATCCACACGATTACTTTGTTCATTCAAAGATTTACTATTTGGCTCGAGTTTAAAAATTTGTTTTGCATTTTAAGTTCAAGAGAGATGCAATGAGCCTCAAGTTTTGAAAAATCTTTTGAAACCGAGCAATGGTCTTTTGAGAAGAATGTTTTCGATTCAAGAGTTTGATTTGACGTTTCAGCTTGAATTGTTTGCAAGTAAGGGCTCGACATGAGATAGTTATTCGGACATTGTGCAACACACCGGTCAACCTCTCCTTCATTTCGAGATCAAAGTTGCTCGCTATGTTGTTTCGCATTAGCAGCGTAATATGATCAACAATAGATTGTACCTCGACCATCTATTCTGTCGTGTCGCTGTCATAGGTGGTAAGATATCTTCCTCAACCATTTGTTCTTTGTCAAAGTTGGGCTCTGTGTCATAGGTGGGTATGATATCTTCTCCGATCTAACATCAATATCGCCCCCGATCTCGCCATCCTCATTGTCCGATTTTGTCCCACTTGAAGTCATGACAACCAAATTAGCATCCAATACTTTAACCATATTAACTTCCTCTTCTTGAATCATCAACTTAGTCATTTACTCTTTGGGATGCACTTTATCACAAAGTACTCTTTCGTGATTGTTTTCTCAATAGCATCCATGTGTGCCATTGAGCAATATATCTTTGAAATTTTGAGTCCGCATTTGAGTGAATGCTAAGAAATACTCATTTGTCATTTCAATTTCATAGAATCGCGAATCGATGTATTGACTTCCAAACTGTAAAATTGAGTTGGAATTCAATTGATTCACGTAAGAGACATTATATCAATGAAGTTGTCAAAGTCTTCCCAAAGAGTGATGGAAAAGCTCGTTTTGACCATACTCGAAAACGAGTTCCTGCAAATTCCTTGTTTGATGGATCTTTGTTGTCTACTTGTGTTGATGGATCTTTGTCAAAGTCTTCTCCAGTGATTTTTTTTAAAATTCTACTTGTGTTGATGGATCTTTGTAGTCGAATGAAACTTGATGTTGTTGTTGAAGTTTTCTTATGCGTAGAAACCAACTTAGGCGTAGAAAGCAACCTTACGTGTAAAAAGAAGCTTACGCGTAGAGAGAAGCTTACGCGTAGAAAGAAGCTTACGCGTAGAGAAAAGGTTACGCGTAGAAAGAAGTTTAAGCGTAGAAAATGCTTATGCGTAAGATGTTTACTCGTAAGCTTTTATGCTTAGGCGTAAAACTAGGGTTTTACCCAAAAATCCTTTACACTTATCCCAAAGGTAAAAGATATCCAAAGTCAAAGTGTTTTCGAGCTTATCCAAGCAAAAAACACCGAGTAAACCAAGAACCTCAAGATCAAACCAAGGAAAACCTTATGCGTAAAACTAGAGTTTACTTATGCGTAAAATTACCAAGTTTTGCCAAAACTGAGATTTCTGCCCAAAAGTGTTTCTAAACCAGATTTTTGTGATGAAACAACTTCAGTATCACCAAAATAACACAAAAGTATGAAACTTGATGATCCAAAACACGTATTCACCTTACGCGTAGAAATAAACACACGACTAAAACCAAGCTTAAAAACAATGAAATACACGTAAAGTTTCAAACTTTTTGCCAAAAACTTAAATATTATCACCAAATAACCTTGAAAGTACAAGAATCTTGAATTTTAAAGTAAAAAAAATTAGTTTTTAAAGTGTATGAAAGTTTAAGAACGAGACTTACGCGAATAAAGGAAAAACTTCAAAACAAAAAAACGTTTCACCCAACTATTTGGCGAATGATACCACTGTTAGGTCACCATGTTTATAACACAAGCATCAATATAAGAAATAAGGTAAGAGAAATCGGATGAACACTTTATCCAAACACACGAATATAATGAAGAAAGGTTTATGCTTAGAGTGAATGAGAAAAGTGAACAACCAACCATCTAAGGATGGTTTACATGAGGTATTTATAGGAAGGAACTAGGGCAACATGCAAGTTCCCTTCCTTTCCTTATTAGGCTTGGGCCAAGGCTTATGGGCCTTCTACATAAGCCTTAGCATTAAAACAACATAAAGGCCTAATTAAGCTAACTATTACATATTAATTACTAACACTTGTAATCTAGTTTAGGAGTGATTCTAACAATATTATCTGAGACTTGCCCTATTATATCTAGGTTTCGTGTTGAAGTCGTTGTCATATCGTACTTGTTATTGTTGTGCATTTCCTACCGGATCACTAAAGTGAGTTCATGGCCCCTACTTTCTTGTTTTCAAACTATTTTGGTGGAGAATACATGCTCGTTTATGCTTAAACTCATTACTTGCTCTTACCTGAAAACACGATTTACTTACTGATTGCATACTGGATTTTCTTATTACGAGCACAAATGTTCTATCATATATGCAAAGTTCATAGCCCTACTTTTGCTCTTAGTAACTGTTTTACTAACTCCTTTGGGGAGACTACATGCTACCACTATATTTCATGATCACAATTGCTTGAAAACTTTATGCTATACCTGATTGTTATTATCACGTACGTTCAAAATCATCGGTTAGATGATACTCGTGTTCAAAATCATCGGTTAGATGATACATATGTTCAAAATCATCGATTAGATGATAATCGTGTTCAAAATCATCGGTTAGATGATACTTACGTTCAAAATCATCGGTTAGATGATACCCGTGTTCAAAATCATTGGTTTGATGATACTTACGTTCAAAATCATCGGTTTGATGATACTTACGTTCAAAATCACCAGCAATCCTCCCCCATTTTAGTGTAATCCTTGATTTCCAAATAATCAAAACAAATCAAACTCATGCATAAATGAAAATGTCTTTCGATTGAATTTTCATCTTAGTATATTACACATTCCAAATATTTGAGAATCGGGGTGTCGTAATATACACACAAGTTTATTTCTCCATTGTTTATACTTGTCGCTTTACAAGCCATGCGTCCATATCCATTAATGAGTATATACAAAGCCAAGTCCAAGCTTATTGAAGCGGAAAAACTTCATACTCACATAGGTAGTTTCTTTTAATCATGCCCTGCATTGCACTTTTTCAAAAGAACTATTAAGAAGATAAACTTCGACCTCTTTATCTTGCAGGTTCGAATACATTCCTTGGGATAGTAAAACATGTGTTCCAATCTCTAAGTGTGAGCTTTCCACATTGAATTCAAGCTTCTAACGTTGTATTAGAAGGGAATTGGGTGTCTCACCATTAGAGAATTTAAATGGAATGTTCATCCCTATCGATAGTTTAACTCACTATCATAATGCATTGAACATGGTAACATTAACTTCTAAACATAATACCATATGTTTATAAAGTTCTTAAACCATTATACCTCTTTAGAACAAGAAAACAACGAATCATGATGCAATTGTTGAATACGTTGTACAAGTTTTTCCTTTGATCACAAGATATTACATTTATACCAAGTGTAAAATCTAACACTTTATACCCTTGTAATCATCTTGATCAATTATCTAACTTACATCAATATATCCTCACTGTTGGGAATTATGCGAAGAAGGATTTCTGCTGTCATTAATGCCGAAGGATTCTCAATAAGTAGAAGCGGTCTCATCAAGAAGAGATGCTATCAAGAGTAAAAGCGGTCTTGTGTCACTGAAGGGTGGAAGTCGACTAGGATCAAGATGCTAGCTTTATTTAAATGCTAACCCATCATTATTCTTGTAACGCCTAAGGTTAGCATGGGTATTATTGTAACGCTCAATTTTATCTAGTGCTTTAGTCATTAAATGCATACTTGAATGTTTAGTCGATCGAGTAGTAATAGTTTTAGGTTCCTTGTCTATAAAAGGAACCTCATAGTTAGTAATAGAAACTCATCTCAAACATAGAGTTTCATGTTAATAAAAGATCCATAGAGGATCTAAGTGTTCTTAGTTATAACAACTTGTATTTACCTTCCGCTATATAATACAAAGTTGTAGAGACTGCCTATTAGTTTGCTTATGATTACATAGGCAACACTAACGATCCACGAAAAGCTAAAGATCCGCAAGGTCCGAGAGTTTTCAACAAGTGGTATCGAGCCTTGGGAGAGTCTCTACGATATCGAGAACCTTATTTACCTCACCCCATACAACCAAAAACATATTCACCATGCCCGAACCGATGATGAATCGAAGTCACTACCAACAACAACATCAAAAACACCACCTCTATGCAGAAGTTAGTCTCTCCAACGATAATGGCAAGTTTCCTATCTCGAAAAGGAAGAGTATGATCTGTGGACCATGAAGATGCGAATCGGATCTCCAATATTGATTGGAATCTATGGAGATTGTGAAGAATGGTAACATCAAGAAGACCATCCTGCATCTTGATGGTAAGTTTACCATTGCTCCTCCCAAAACTCGTCAAGAGGTTTTAGTTGTGCAAAGAGAGCACAAGGTAAGAACCATCCTCCTTCAATCTATTCCTCAAGATCACTTGGGTGATTTTCACCACATGGTTGATGCAAAGGACATCCGGATGGCTCTTAAAGCAAGGTTTGGTGGAAATGAAGAGTCCAGAGAATGAGGAAGTCCATGCCGAGACAACACTTCCAAGAGTTCAATATCTCGAAGAAGAAGGTATCCACAAGGGATACGACGGTGTTTCACAAGATTCTCGAGTCACTAAACCAATTTAATGCACACCGACAATGATGATAGCAATTCAAAGTTCCTACGATCTTTGCCTCCATCATGGTTACATGTGAGTATAGCCCCGAAAGCTAAAGGTGGGTCGGTCATGCTCACTTTGATGAGCTATACAACAAACTCGCATCTCTTGAACCGATGTCGATCTCCCTACCGCATCCTCTTCTCGTCATTCAAATTTTGTTGGGACATCCCACTCGAATATGATGATGCATGCTTCAAGTCCATCTTACTTACCATCATCATCCTATCGTCCCCACTCCATCACATCCTCAAGTCGAGGTGGAAGTATATTGAGGATGTTCTTCACTCATTTGTTGCCGATTATGATACTCAAGAAGATTTGGTATATGAAGACTTCACCGTGTGGACCCACTTGAGATGGAGGAGATGAAGTGAAATGGCGGTGGCCATGCTTTCAATGGATATCAAAAGGTTTGAGGAGAAGGTGTAGAAAGTTTGGCTTCATGGAAAGGATCCACTCGCTTTGACAGAGAGAAAGGTCAAGTGTTTCTCTTGCCACCGATGGGTCATTTTTCAAGGAATGCAAAGACAGAAGAATGGAGAGGAGCTAGCTACAATTCCTATCGCCAGTAATCGAAAGGAGCTAGCACTTCAAAGCAATCTAGTCACCATGGATGAACAGTCAATCTGGCCGCATATGAACCTCGTGAATGAGGAAGTCACGATAGAGAGAAGCTTGGATTGTCGGCCGATGTACATCAGAAGATAGGCATGATCAGTTTGCCTTCATGGGACTTTCTTAGGTACACAACTGTATATTTGGTTGTAGTGAAAGATACAATGAACTTAAAGAAGCTTATGATACTATGAAACCTAGATACAATGAATGTTATGTTGATAATGAAGCTTATAAACTTTCGTTAAAAACATTAGAAAGACAAAAGGTATGGTTTCAAAAGAATCAAATAGCTTATGAAGAAAAGATTAAGGTGCTTCAATTTGATCTAGATATTGCTAATATTAACTTAAAACGCACCAAAAAAGAAAAGATGATGCTAGTGCTGAGAACCTAGAGCTTAAAGAGAAACTAGCTGAGGAAATAGCTAGACATAAACAATGGTTAATATCGTGTGACAATCTAGCTAGAGCACTTTATATTAGTCAATCGCTGAACTCCTAATAGGTCTAGGCTTTCAGTATGTAGGATTGGAAGCTAGGCAAGATGGGCGAATCTACACCGCAGCTTAGAACACTTTAGAAAGGAAGGTGATTTACATGCCGTCCCTTGACCTATTAGAGGTGAATTCATGCCCACCGACCTATCTATTGTCAAGTTGACTTTGATGGATCACACCATCCGTATGGCAAAAGTCAAAAGACTTGCAGACAACGATGCCTCATCTTATGACTTTGTCTCTTTCTCCTGACAAAGGACAATTCATCGGATCAAGGATCTACTTACAACTGTGATTCAAGTGATAAGTCGACCTTGTCAAGCCCTCACCGAGCCTACACCCAAGCCTCGCACCCAGTCTATCTACAAGTCTTCTAGGATAGTCCGAGGAATCCACTTCCAAGCTCGCTTCCTCAAGACTTGTCTTTTAAATCTTTGCATAATTTGTCCGTTAAAACAATTCCTTTAATGTTTCGGTTTAAGTTCTTCTACATGTAATCGAACATCTTCTTTGTTGAATACATCTTCCAAAAGGAAGACATGTTTTGTTTGTGGAAGTAAATTTCATTTAATTAAGGATTGTGATTTTCATGAGCAAAGATTAGGTGCATGTGCTCTCAAAGAAACCTAGACCAAGTGTGGACCAATGTTAAAATATTCCACCTTATGTCCCATTGTTACTTATACCGACTCTCCTTGGAGGAGATCACCGATAGACCTTATGTGCAACCTATTAGCCCATATTTTAAACATGGTTATTGGCCCGCATATGTTGACTCTATGAAAAATGGGAAAGGATGTTGAGCACCGCATCAAGTCCTCAAGCAGTTGTTCTTGGAATAATAAGAGACCTAAATATCAATGGAAACCCAAGAACAATGGTGGATCTTACTTTTGCTAAACCTAAATCTAATGATCCACTAAGGTGTTCAAGTCAAGAATGACTTAAACCTCCTTTGTATACTAACATTCTTTTGTATATATGTTTGTTTCTGTAGGATCATCCTCTTAAGCATAAAGATATTGGTATTGTTGATAGTGGCTGTTCAAGAAGTATGTCGGGAAATAGAGATATGATGCACAATTTTGTTCCTATTGAAGAAGGAGGGAATGTGACCTTTGGTGGAAGTGATGGTAGAATTACTGAGAAAGGCACCATCAGGACTCCCCTACTGAACTTTGAGAATGTGTACTATGTTAGGGAACTTCAGAACTTCAACTTGTTCTCTGTCTCACAAATTTGTGACACCAAGAACAAGGTACTCTTCTCTGAAGATGAATGTCTTGTGCTTTCTAAAGAGTTCAAGCTTCCGTAAGATACTTCAATTCTCACGAGTTCCTCGAACTCACAATCTATACACATTCAACCTCAATGAAGTTCACCTCAAGGTGACCTCACTTGTTTGTCAAGCTAAAGCATCATTGGATGAGTCTAACAAATGGCATAGGAGAATGGCTCATGTGAATTTCAAAACCATAAACACTCTCTCTAAAAGGGGTCTTGTCAAGGTCTACCCACCAAAGTTTTCTCCAATGATCATAATTGTGTTGCATGCAACAAAGGAAAGCAACACGTAGCCTCCTACAAAGCCGCACTACAAGTGAGCATAATCTCGAGCCTCTTCACCGTTACATATGGATCTATTTGGTCCAACTCAAGTCAAGCATTGATCACAAGTACTATTGTTTGGTTATCACCGATGGATATAGCGATTTTGTTGGGTGTTCTTTCAAAGGACTAAAGATGAAACAACTCCAAAGGTCGAAAGACTTCATTACCCTCGTTGAAAATCAGTTGAACAAGAAGGTTAAGGGAATTCGTGTGATAATGGGACAGAGTTCAAGAATGCCATTATAATAGAACTCCGAGGTCTAAAGGGATAAAGAGGGACTATAGCAATCCAAGAACCCCGCAACAAAATGGGGTAGCCGAAAGGAAGAATAGGACCTTGATAGAGGTCATGAGATCAATGTCTTGCGACTCTAAATTGCCCACTATGTTCGATCAAGTCATGGGCACGACTTGCTATGTGCTTAATGTAGTCTCCATTACTAGACCTCACCTCAAAACACCATATGAACTTCTTTGGGATGGTTCCACTATTCATTACCTCAAACCTTTGGTTGTCAAGTGACCATTCTAAACACCAAAGATCCTTTGGGAAGTTTGATGAGAAAGTTGATGATGGTTATATTGTGGGTTATTCAAAGAAACAAAGAAGGCTTACAGAGTGTATAACTTATCCGCCAAGAAGATAGAGGAGACCTTGAACCCGAGATACCGGAAGATAAGCCCAATGTTCAAGGACAGTGGTCATGTGTGGTCTTTGACCCCGACTACCTAACCGATTATCCGGGTTATACTAGAAATATGGCTAACCAAAGTGCGTGCTCTCAAGAATCTCCCACTAACAATGCAGTACCTTGATGCGACTGAAGTGAATTTGAAGATGATGACCAACCCATACTTGTGCCTTCTTTCTCCCTAACAATGTTGCAGTAACTCTTCTAGAGATACTCACGAGTGTGAAGATGAATCACACTATGTCGAGGACCTTGCTAGACTTCGACTCAAGAGTTTGCGCCAAGCTTGAAGTCGAGAAGTTGAATGGGAGCTTGCAAACGAGGTCACCAAGGAAACCATATTCCCACCGACACCGATGCGCCTCCCATCGTCATCAAATCAAAAAGCTCGTCTGCTTATTACTCCTATTCCTACTAGAGTGTCCACGAAATTTGGGAATCAGATACTCGCTTCCAAGTCCTTCGATCTTGGAAACCATCAACCCAACCGCATTTTCACCTCACCTTCCTATGACACAACTTTTGTACCAACTGTGACTAATCTTGAACCTACCATTGAAGTCAACCCCATCGCTACTAAAAGAATCAACATAACTCACCCTCAATCCAATATTATTGGAGACATTCTAGCTCCCTGTTAGAACTCGAAGGCTATCTCTAGTCCTAAATTTGGACAAAGTTGCTTTTCTCTCCTATGTCTCAAATCAAGAAGATACAATCACACGTACTACAAGCATTGTCTGCTTCATGTGTTTTCTTTCCCAAGTAGAACCAACCAAAGGTCTCTCAAGCTCTTGAAGACTCAAGTTGGATCGAGGTAATGCAAGATGAAATGCAACAGCCGTAACCAACAAGTTTGGATCTTGGTACCATTACCGATGGCAAATATGCTATTGGAACTAAATGGATTCAAGAACAAAAGAGACGCAAGGGGTGTGGTTATTAAAACAAAGCAAGATTAGTAGCTCAAGGTTACATGCAAGAAGAAGGGATTGATTATGATGAAGTGTTTGCACTGTTGCTAGAGTAGAGGCCATTCAATTTTCTTGGCCTATGCTTCCTACATGGGCTTCATGTCGATCGATGGATGTTAAAGGTGCTTTTCAGATGGTGAGATTGAAGAGGAAGTTTATGTCACACAACCCAAAGGATTTGAAGACCCGCATCATCCTAATCATGTTTACAAAGTCGTTAAAGCTCTCTATGGACTTCATCAGCACCAAGGGCATGGTATGCTAGGCTTTCATCATTTCATCAAGCATGGCTACGTAAGAGGGCCATTGATAAGACTCTTTTTCTAAGAAGAACTCGATGACATCATACTTGTGCAAGTGTATGTGGATGACATCATTTTCTGATCAACTAAAGAAGCTTGGTGTAGGGAATTCGAGGATCCGATGAAGGAGAATTTCGATGAGTGCTATGGGGAGCTTACTTTCTTTTGGGTCTCCAAGTTCAACAGAACAAGATGGGATATTTATCACCAGATAAATATGTAAGGACATGTTGAAGAAATTTGGTATGGAAGGTGTCGAATCGCCACAACACCTTATGAAGCTCCAAAACAAAAGCCAACAATGAACCAGATCTCCCGTGAATGTTCATTTATACGATCTATGATTGGTTCATTAATGTATCTAACAACTTCAAGACCCGATATTACCTTTGTCGTGAGTGTTTGCTCGACATCAAGTCACCCTCTTACTTCCCATCTCAATGCAACAAAAGATCTTTAAGTACCTCAAAGGCCAACCTCATTTGGGCCTTTGGTACCCAAAAGAGTCTCCTTTTAAGTTGGAAGCATATAGTGACAGTGATTATGTCGGTGCAAATCTGATAGAGATCCATAACCGGAGGTCACAATTCCTTGAAAGAGACCGATTTCTTGGCGGCAAGAAACAAACCATTGTGGCTACCTCAACCATCAAGGTAGTATGTTGTCACGAAAATCGCCGTGGATGTGTCCTTTGATTCAAAACCAATTGCCGGACTACGGGTATAACTTCATGAACACAACTCTTTTATTGATAATCGTAGTACCATATGCATTGTCAAAATCCAGCTTTTCACAAGAGAACCAAACATATTGAAATCGTGCACCACTTTATAAGAGATGCATATGAAAACATTTGATAAATGTGGCAAAAATTCATACCGATGATAATGTGGCGATCTCATTAACAAAGCTTTTGATGGACCAAGGTTTCAACACCTTGTGGTCAATATTGGAATGCTTAACCCTTAACTCGCATAGTTTAAGGGAGGCATAGGCCTCTGTGGGAGGCATATGCCTCGTGGAGGATTTTTCTTTGTCTTGTTTGTTATTCTAAGTTAAAAAAAAAAAAAAAAAAAAAAAAAAAAAAAAAACTTTCTCCTGCAGTTTGTTGTATTTTGTTGATGGTTTTAACTCACCGATATACCTTGTGTGTATCAAAGAGTTGGCTAGTCCAAAGGGTACAAACTTTGGTAAAGACACATCAAATCATTGATAGTCAGTAATGGTTTGCTCAAAATCATAGGTCTCGCAACCACCCATGCTTAATTGTCGAGAGTTGTATGGTCATCAATTCACCATGGTCTATTCCTTTTGGAATCCAAGAATTGGCTAGCCCACCAAGATATGGATTGTGGTAAAGGCAACTATCCCCATATTTGGTTATCAATTCACCAATTCTAAGAATTGACTAGTCCCGAGCAAACGGCTACGTGTAAAGACACATCAAATCCGCTTATATAGTTGCCGATTTGCTCATAAATCGATGGTTATCAATGTACCATAGTTTTCGGACTAAAACATCCGCTACTCCAAGAGTGATGGCTATTGGTAAAGAGACATCAAATCTATTACTTTCAATGATTCACCTCTCACAGAATTCACACACCTAGATGTGATGAGAATAGATTGCAACCGATAAGTATTGATGTACATTATGTCATTTGTTGTCGCAAAGACCAAGGTTTCAAAGTGTACTCATCATAGAGATGAGATAATTAGTGGTTCTTTGCTTCGATGTGTGAAAACAACCTCTAGCATCAAGTCTCTAAGATCTATCATAGTAGGAAACCGAACTTAACCATGTCAAATTCCGCTTTAGGGAGGATTGTTGGGAATTATGCTAAGAAGGATTTCATTATTATCGCCAAGGATTCTGTTAAGTAGAAGCAGAATCATCAAGAAGAGATGCTATCAAGAGTAAAAGGTCTTGTGTTTCATTGAAGGGTGGAAGTCGACTAGGATCAAGATGCGTAGTTTTATTTAAATGCTAACCCATCATTATTCTTGTACCGCCTAAGGTTAGCATGGGTATTATTGTACTGCTCAATTTTATCTAGTGCTTTAGTCATTAAATGCATACTTGAATGTTTAGTCGATTGAGTAGTAATAGTTCTAGGGTTCCTTGTCTATAAAAGGAACCTCATAGTTAGTAATAGGAAACTCATATGAAACATAGAGTTTCAGTTAATAAAAAGATTCATAGAAGATCTAAGTGTTCTTAGTTATAACAACTTGTATTTACCTTCCGCTATATAATACAGGTTGTAAAGACTGTCTATTAGTTTGCTTATGATTACATAGGCAACACTAACGATCCACGAGTGCTAAAGATCTGTCAAGGTCTGAGAGTTTTCAACACTCACAATACTCAAAGGATCCACGTTGTATTCTAAACCATAAACCATGGTTTTTCAATCGACTAACTAAATAGTTAGTTTACAGCATCGACACATATCATAAATATCATGATATAGTAAATGACACTTCCTTTGTCATTGCATTGTCTGATTCCTTTATATTCAATCAAGCAGTTAAAAAGAATCCATCAAAGTGATGCTATTGTTTACTGCCAACCGTATCTACGACAATAATTTATCAAGTTTAATCACAAAACTTAGTTGCATCAATGATCACTTCAAATTTTCAACAATTTCGATTTTGTTCCAAACCACAATCTATGGTTTCCTACAAGCAATTAAATACTTGATTTTTAAATATATCAAGCAACTGTTATCTTTGTGGACCAGTAGATTGTCTAAATATACATGTACAATGTATCCTTTTAGACAAAATAACTATGTGGATTACGTTATAATTCTTTGGCGACTTTTCCAATACAGACAATTACCCCTTTAAGTATCCCAAACATATTTGTTATTACAAACAAAGAATCACCATAAGGCACATGTATAATTCATACATTTCAAGTTCATCACTTAATATAATTCTAATGCCGAATATACTGACGATATCCAATTTAGTTAGAACTAAAATCACAATTTAGGCACAAGAAGTATTGTCATCTTGATGGTCATGCAATCATATAATACAAATCTATGATTTTTGTAAAATGACCAAATGATCATGACCTCGTGACTCCTTTTAAAAGAATTTGATTTTCAAAATACACTTATAATTTATTCAATGAATCATGACCAAATATGCATTGCCAAACACACAATTCAACGACAAATTGTGTTTAACTTTAATTATTTTAAAAAACACCATCCATGGCAAAAATATGGTCCTAAATCTTTCAAATACAAAATCATATAATTTTAAGTCATCTATGAAATCATTTAAAATAACACCAATATAATGACCAACAAAATAAACATTAACCTTTACATGGCATGCAATACAATTTTCTGAAAGTCCAGGTTTTCTTAAGATCCATATATGCATGTCCTCAAGATTAGCAGTTTACCAATTTTTATACGAATACCACATGTCATCTTTTACCAAAGTATCCGTCATACTTTTTCTGTCCACCGTATATGCAATTAGACACATAAGTTTGACATGTTATACCAAGATCATATTCTTGAAATCCACATTGATTTGTGGTTACCCATGTTGCACAAGATTATTCAATCAAATATATTGTTATTGTTTCAATATATAAAATGATGGTTACGCGTCGTTTCATTGTTACCGGTAAAGTAAACCCAGAAAATTAAATTTTCTTCTATACCACATGCATGCTAACACAATAACGATTGACTAGTAACCCATATTTCCTTGATTGACATATATGAGATTAATACACTCATCTTCCTATAAGAGATCTAATTCATGAACACAGTAGTTCCACTTATGATCAATTTAAAATGTACGGTTCTTAAGTTCCATTCACATAACCATGAGTTTTGAATTTATTAAAATCATGAACTATCATTTAGACCCATATAGTAATCATGTAAATTTACCATATACTTAGGGCCCGTTTGGTTTGCAGACGGGTTTAGGATTTGAATTTGAATTTTGGATTAGGATTAAGATTTTGATTTAATGTAGGAGAGAGAAAATATATTATTTATTTGTTTTATAGTTGAGGATAAAAATAATGATTGAGTTTTATTTATTTTAATATTAAATTAAATAACAAAATGGGCCATCTAACTAATAGACACACTAGTGGAAAGAATAAATAAATGAGGGAAAAGAATAAAAAAAAATGTATTAATGGTTTGTCGAGAAAAGTAGCCTTTCACATGAGGAATTCTCTATCCCTTCTCGCACGGGCTCACCCCATTTTAAACCCCACATAATGCTACCAAACAATTCTTTTACTTTAAGTACTAACCCCAAAGACAAAAGCTCCAAACAAACACGCCTTAATGTTTGAACACGATTACGCACTCATGCAATTTAATAACAAATATGAATAAGAATTACATACTTGTAAGTTTGACCGAATACGAATTACATACTCGTAACTTTGACTGAATCAAGTCCCTGTTCCACAGTTTGTTCACTCATAAATATGATTAAACCAACGTGGTTTGTTCCGTCATTTAAATCGCCATATATCATACCAAATTAAATACTCCACTGGTATTATTTTATCTCCCAAGATCCTTAACCCTCTTCCTCTCTAGTTTCCGGTATTTGGATGTCATGTTCTTGTCTTTAACAAATACACGACCGCCCATGATTATCACAAAATATTGTATTAGTTTGTTGGTATTAGGGTCTTGATAATCAAATGATTGCCTGGATAAATTCTTGAATCGTGTAAAAGTTCACTTTCCTGATATAATATTTCTACCCTATTACAAAAAATTTGTATAGAGATAAGACAAGAATGAACACTCAAATTATAGGCAAAAGAAAGAGAGCAAAACATGGAGAATTTGATGTATGTGTTGATATGATTGTTCATTGTTAATGAAAGACCAAAATGATATCTATACATAATTGACAAAGTGACTTTTCATAAAAAGTCACACCCTTTCAAGAATGGTTATGTTTAAAGTAACTAACTTTAAAGTAAACTTCTGCAACAATTAATAGTGACAGTTTTTTCTGTCACTATTCCCACTAGTCACCATGTATTAAATTGTTGCAACATCTAATGACGAATTTTCTGTCACAAACTTTACCATTCATTGTATCCGAAATCAAGTCAATTAGTTTATACAACTGTGCACTCCGCACCTCCTAACTTGTATTAGAACTTAACTTGAAATCACTTTGGTCTCGGGTAAATCACCATTACACAAAAATGTTTGATGACACTAAAATCACCAACAGGTTCGAGTCGTGGCAATGGCAGTTTTCCTTCCATTTTTTTTCTTTCTTTTGTGTTATTTTTACAAGTTTCACGACATGACCATTTTAGCCCCTCGACTTTGCATCACTTATTGATTTTCTTAAAAATTTTAATAAGTTTTATAATTTATATTAAAAGTTACACTTACAACCCCTTAACTTTGGAACAATTGATAATTTTCTAAAAGATTTTATAAGTTTTATAAAATTTGTAATAATCTTTACAATTTAGTCCTTCTAAGTTGAACACTTTGACATTTTTATCTAAAAATTTTATAAGTTCGATAAATTTATACATTTTACCACTTTTTCGTTTGAGTAAATATATTTAAAACATATCTTTATATGGCAATCTCATCGGCGTAAACTTTAAATACTATATTTTTCCAAATATATTATTTAACCACGACTTCAATAAATTTATACTTTCACACCTCGAAATCAAACGAGCTTGATGAATACAATTCGACTTGTATTTATTTATTCTTCGATAACACTTGAGCCAATATTCGAGTCAACTATTATACGAAAGTTTCGTATACATCATTCCTCCATTTATTCCAAGAGCCAATACTTAAGAAATATTTTTACAACTATATTTTATGTACGTCGATAACGTCCACATATGCTACATAACACAAACACAAGAAAAAGTATTTGAAAACATTTATTGTTGAACTATAAGAATTTCCGAAACTCAAACATATGAAAACCTTTTTGTGTTTTAAGCATTACCACACAAGTTATAACGATATGAGTGTCTCACAACTAAACCATTTTCTCAAACATAACCATTTATGGTCATAAACGGAATATATTATCTGAGACTTGCCCTATTATATCTAGGTTTCGTGTTGAAGCCGTTGTCATATCGTACTTGCTATTATTGTGAATTTTCTACCGTATCACTAAGGTGAGTTCATGGCCTCTACTTTCTAATTTTCAAACTATTTTGGGGGAGAATACATGCTCGTTTATGCTTAAACTCATTACTTGCTCTTCCTTGAAAACACGATTTACTTACTGATTGCATACTGGATTACATTATTATGGACACAAATGTTCTGTTAATACAAATAAGCCGTAAAAACGTTTATTTATAATTTACGATCTTCTAATGTTTTGCCGATAACAACAGTAAAATCATTTTAATGAAATAAATAAAATACGTAAATAGTTTGAGACAATAGTTTACTAACACACTAACGTTTTCATACAAAACACTAAACAAGTAATAGTGTTTACATTTTATAGAAATGCATATGTATAACAACTAGTGTTTACATAATGGGTATATATATATATATATATACTCAGTATATATTATAATGGGTAATGTAATGGGTAAGAATCCAAGTACTTAACCCATTAACTAGACACATTGAATGTAGTTGGGTAAAACCCAAAGTCCATGACCCATACCCATGGAGCATGATCCATAACCCATGACCCATTACATGACATCATGCATGAAGTCATAATGGACATTATCCATAACCCATGGAGCTAATCCATGACCCATTGACTAGATGCATTGTATCTTCTAGATACATTGTATCTATTTGGATACCCATGATCCAAAGTCCATAACCCATGACCCATGACCAATAACCCATTTAGGGGGAGCGTCCTACGGATCCTCAGGTTTACACTGGACGGATCCCTCATGTAAGGGATCTGTGGGATCCGGGGAACAGTAGTGAATTTTTGTCTATAAATAGTGAGCCATTTCTTCATTGTAACTCACCCCTTTCACACACATTATCTCTTAGTGTTGTAAACTCTCTAACCTCATATCAAAAGGATCTTTCTATGTAGTTTTGTGTTTGTGTGATTCTCTAGGTTCCTCTTAAAGGCGAGATCACCACCTCTTGAAGTCGAGCAAGCTCAAGTCCATGGGTTGCCAAGCTTCGTCATCATCAAGACTATTGATGTTATCTTGTTGATAGTTCTTTCTTCTCTCATTAAAAGTGTTGTGTTGAAGACATAGGTGAAAGATGTCTAAAGGGTCAAGTCGAAGGCATTAGTGAAGGGTGCCGAAAGTCCGTGTCGAAGGCATTAATGAAGAGTGCCAAAAGTCCATGTACAAGGTATTAGTAAAGGTGCCTAGGTATAGTGTCAAAGGCATTATTGAAAGGTACCTAGGGTGTATATTCGATATAGTGCATCGATGTACAAGATATTTTAGTTAGGTCAAAGGATATTGATATCCTTGTTGATGTTGCAATAAGGAGTGGATCTCCTTTGGGATAGGTGTTGTGTAGTGTTGGGTAGTAGTTCCTCCTTTGTAATGGTACTCGGTATCTAGCCTTGTACCAGATAAAGTGTAGGCGACGTTGTGATATTGTGAGTAGGCGATGTTGTGAAGGCTTCTCCGCCACAAGGAGTTTGTGTTATGTAGTGATTACGAACTCTCGAGTAGGTGACTCGGGGAGTGAAGTAGGGCAAAGAAGGTGTCCTTGTAGCCGAACCACTATAAATACTCGCGTTGTGGTTTTGTGCTTCTTACCCTTTATCTTTGCTTTACTTATTTATATGCTTATCTATCAACATCCAACACACACATTTAAATAGAATGGCATAAGTCGATCTAAATAGTTTAAAACGAAGTTTTAATCGGTAAAACTATTCAACCCCCCTTTCTAGTTTTCCACAATTGGTACCAGAGCTTCGTTACCAAGTTTTTAGAGTATATTGTACTTTAAAAACCTAACAAGATCCGTGTATAATTGAAAACTACAAAGAAGGCTTTTACAAAAACAAACATCATGTTTTAAAAAAAAACACTTTTGTAAGATGTTGATTGGATGACAACATCATATTTTTTCTTTCTTATTTTATCTTACAAAAATGCACTAACCTTTCTTGTCATTTTGTTTAGTTAAGCTCATATTAATCAAGCCATAGGAATTCCTTGGTAACAAGATTATCTTTCCTAAGAAGGTATCTTAAAACTACCACCTAGATCTCGAAGGAACTAGAGTTGTCTATTGACATTTTTCTGTCAAAAGAAAATGACACTCATAATTGCATTAGAGGTATGACTTTCTTAAAACCTATCTCTAAATAACATTAGCTTAGAATAAGTTTGCTTACATAGGAATCTATATGGTTATATTTTATTTTCCTAGTTTTAACATATACTTTGGTGATGTACGTGGCTTCATTAGGAAACCTTCTTGCATACGTGTTTCTCTTTCGTCTAAAATCTAGGTATATAAATATGTGTTTTCTTAAACCTAAATATCAAACCTTTCTAATAATAAAACAAAACACAAATCTCAAAAATTCCTCCTTCCCCATAAAAACCCCTTCCGCTCGTCAACACCAGCAAACCTCATCTTTCAAAATCTTCCACTTTCAAAATACCTCTCATTAAAACTTCATCTTCCTCCTCATCTCTTTTCGAAACAAAATCTAAGGAAGAACTTCATCATCATGATTTATATCGCCTTCGTGATCATCGTCTTGACACTCATCGCTCTCGTGTACCCCATGATCAAGTTTTCTCATGGAGACATGTACTTTGTGTTGTTAATCTATATTTGCATCATATATCCAATCCTTTGTATTGCTCTGAGCATTGAAATGAAATATTACTAATGTATTAGTTTATCCCGTTTATTTCTCATAATGTGTTTGTCATTTTTTTTCTTTTTTTCTTTTTTCCTTTTTGCTCGTATCTTTGATCTTGACATACTTTCGTAATCTACAAATGCATGCTTAAGTAGTAAATATTGACTAAAACACACTTCCTTTTATAAACCTAAAAGTTGCAAAAATCTTTTTTACGTCAAGATCATTTTTCTGTCACTACAGATCCGCGGATCCTTAAAGTTTAACTAGCCGGATCCCTTTTAAAAGGGAATCGGGAGAACCGTGGAACTGGAAAACAAAAAATCATGCAACATAAAAACCACTTCACAAAAACCTACCATAAAAGGAAAAATCCTACTGGAATATTAGAACAAAGTAACTTAATTATCATTGTTAATAAAAATAAGGGTAATCAAATAAAAACATTAGGAGAATATTTTTACCTATCCAATGTCCTCTCTTTTGATGCATCACCTTATCTTAACTCGATCATATAAATTAATCATTTTACTTCCATAGGTCTCATCATGACTCATGAGTATGAATTCGACTTTCAACTCACTTTGTCTACATTCCTAATATCTCCCTTGAGCCTAACACACCTGGCAATCATGTCCGTGGGTTCAATAATCTCGAAACTCGCCACTTCCATGAAGGACATATTGTTTACACACCTCTACTATACCAAGAAGGTATCAATACCTCATTTCGAACCATAGGACTAGAAGGCCTTCTTGGAATTAACGAGAAAATCTGTCCACGGTTTGTGTTGGAATTCTTTCGTCAAGTTGAACTTGTTCATAACGAGGATCGATCTTTATCACTATGGTTTTGGATCAAAAACCAAAAGTTTGTCTTAACTCTTGGCCAATTTTCTCACATTCTCCGAATTCCAAATCATGGACAATGTGCCTTCACTGAAAATTGGTCTCTTGATTCTCTCTTCAACTACCGTGAAGAAAATAGTCCATATTGTTCACACATACCTTCCCCTAAAGAATTAACTCGCATGTTATGCAAACCTCGATCCAATTACCCAGATCCAAACATAAATAAAAAATAAAATAAAAAAATTAATTTTTATGGAGACTAAACGCTCAATTTTTACGCGAGATTCAAATTTTGGTTTAACTGTGAAAATTTTGGTCAAAATTCAAATTTTTGGTCCAAATTGAATTTTCGTCAAATTTGCGCCAAAATTGTCATTACTCAAATTTTTCTTTCAACCTTAGAATTGAATTTTATAGTGAATTTCAAATTTTGAGAGTCAAAATTTTTCAAAATTATTTTGGAGGAAATTGCAATTCACTATATCGACCTTCCGTGTGCTATATCGACTTCGACATTTGCTCTTTGAGTCTTCTCGTAGGGATAGAGCATTGCTCAATGGATTCTCAAGAAGAAGTCGCATTTGTTGAGGAAATTATTTTTGTCATAACTCAATGGATTCAAGAAGAAGTCGATTCATGGCATTGAAAGTTAAGGATTTATTATTCGAAAGAGATGCACTCAATAATTAACAATTCCAAGCGCCGACATCATCAAATTCGCAAAATTTCGCAATGTGCAAGGTGAAAGAGTTGATGTACATAGAAGGAATGCTCAAAGGATGTTGAGAATGTTGTGATTATCGTGATCCGCTTGTAATGCGGACAATGAGGTTGTAGCATTAGAAAAGGTGATGACAACAAAGCAGATCCGAGAAGATATCTTACCCATCTATGACACAGAGCCCAACTTTGACAAAGAACAAATGGTTGAGGAAGATATCATACCCACCTATGACACCGATACGTAATGATGGTCGAGGTACAATCTACTATTGATCATATTCTCGCTCGCAAATGCGAAACAACATATTGAGCAACCCGATCTCGTAAATGAAGGAGAGGTTGACCAAGTTGCACAATGTCCGTAAAACGGTCTTATGTCTCGAGCCCTTACTTGCAATCAATTCAATCAAACGCCAAATCAAACTCTTGAATCAAATCATTCTTCTCAAAAAGACCATTGCTCGCTTCATAAAGATTTTTCAAAACTAGAGGCACATTGCATCTCTCTGAACTTAAATTACAAAACAAATCTTTTTCTTCGTAACACAATGGTCGATTCAAATGAACAAAGTAATCATGTGGATTTATTAGTAAAAGAAATGAGCATTTAAAGGCTCAACTTCAAGCTAATGGGCTTGCACATGTTGCTTTACAAAACAAACTAAGAAGATTAATCGACAAGAGTGTGGATACTAATTTTGCAAAACCAACAATCTTGGGAAATCGCTCTTCAACCAATCGAAAAGAATCGAGTTAGACAACCAACCGCTTTTAAATCAACGCTCAAAATCTTCAAACCACGGTTTGCCTCCCAAGTTGTTGAGAATAATCATTCATCAAAACCACCACCCACATTCCTCGGCCTAAGAAAATGCTTCGCTTCATAAACCCGTTTATTAAATGTTTCATATACCTCCACAAGTAGTTGCACCGCCCGCCTAGGATTAATTCAAACAAAGGTTCAAACCGAGCATTAAAATTAATAATCCATATGATTCAAATGACGCATAAGAACTATGATCTAGAAAAGGCTAGAAAACGGGCACTACTCCATAAAGATGGAATCTTAAGTTCACGACCTAGTGTGATGCCGTCTAGTGTGTTGCATAACACTCTTGCAGTAGCAAACCAAAACCTAAGTTTAATCAACGAACAGTTAGAAATAAACCCGTTGACCTAAACGTAAAATTTCATAAACCTAATAGGTGGATCAATATAGGACACAGAATCTTCCCAAAAGAAGTTTCAACATCCCCTAGATCTAACCTTAGATGGATTCCAATGGGTAGAGTTTTCAACACTATTGGTCTTAGGTGGATTCCTACTGGCAAGATACTAAGTAGTTGCATCAACACAAGTGTGAAACCCACAATATCCATCCCTGAGGTAGGAAAGGAACTTATCAAAATAGCATGTTCAGTGTCAAGAAGATAATTGACACTACATCTTTATGCCCCTAACATCCGGAACCCGCCACACTTGGGATCCGTGTTTCTTCTTTCTTGTCCCTCCTATTTTTCTATGCAGTATATAAAGAATGGCTTCATCGCAATACAACAGAGGACCCGCTTTCTCACCGCTTAACAACTTAATGATCCATCACCGCACCATCAAGATACTTAATCGTCAAAATTGGGAACTCGATGTTTGCTCCTCCGTTAAAGATTCTCAAAAGTCGTAGCTTCGATGTATCAATGTTTCGCTACACAACCCGATAATACTCTAATTTCGCTACACTCGAATCTACAACAACAACCGCTGATGTAATCGCACCTCCAATCGAATCTTCGATAATGTAAGATCAAACTGCTTCCAACAACAATGACACACCGATGATCAACAAAATGATTAAACAAAGCGCTTTATCGCCAGCTGATTCTCACGAGATATTTATGGTACTTCACACTTGTTCGATTAATTGAACATACATGGTTTCATTGCCTCCTTATACATGAGCTCATTGCCTTCAATTCATCATCAACATACGTGTGTATGATTCGAATCATTGAAAACGCCGAGGGGAGAGAGTGTAGTGGTCATTGCTTCCTTGTTCTTCTACATGCTTCTTTGCGAAAACCCAATGCCTTCTTGAATTTCTTCAATTAGGGGAAGAAATAAGATGATATGTGGCTCAAACGCCTCACTTTGGTGTTATCGCCTCAATTTCACGTGATCTTGTGAAGTTACCCAAATAAGATGTTATGATGCCTCACACACGGTCTTGGTATCGAGTTATTGCATATTCACATGTGATTAGTATTCGGAAGACCACAACATCTGTGGGAAAGTCGATCATTTCGCCTTCGTAGTTTGTTTGTGTGATGCGCTACATACGTGAGAAGATCTTGTTGATTTCGCATGTTACCCCGAACGATCTTCCGCACTAGTCGATTTTATTTGTGGTTTATCGCTCATCTACAAATTCACGACACCGAAACCTTCAAAAGTTAGAGGAAATGTAGACTTCATCAAAGTTTCAAATCGCTAAAGGCGCTTGTCATTGGGGAAGTCGATTCTAAACTTCTTCAATGGCTTCGAGCATAACAAATGGAACCCGGTCACAATCGCTTAAACTTCTCACACCCCATCATCACCGAACTAAGCCCCAAATTTTACTCACAACAAATGGAAATGCTATTTGTCTGTTGTTTAGTGATGACATTGATGAACGTGTCTAAGTGTATCCGCGGCTTTCACCGCCAACCCGATCATACTCTTATACCGATACACTGCTATAACAACTATCATGAAGAAGCACCACCATTGACTCTACAACAACAGTTGAACAAACTGCTCCAACGACGTCGAACCAAATATTGATGTTCTTAATGAAGTATTTCCACCGCAGATTTTGATCCAAATGCGTTTTTAACCCGCTTACAATGAAACCGCACGCACTGATGTCGCGAATCATCAACAAACCATTTGAATCCTCAAAATCGCACAATGTATACCAACATCAACCTCTACACATCGTTGGACAAAAGACCATCCTCTAGAGAATATTATTGGCAACCCGAATCAACCAACGTTACGAGACAACGCCTTCACACGATGGTGAACATTGCATTTATGCACTCACTATCCGCCAATATGAACCTAAAACATTAAAGACGCAATGACAAAAGACAACCGATTGAATCCATGCAAGAAGAACTCAACCAATTCAAACGCCTTGAAGTATGGAATCTGTTGAAAGACCAACAGGGTCTACGCTATTGGTCTCAAATGGATTTGGAAGAACAAATTGATGTTGAAGGGAACGAATCGTAAACAAGTCACGCCCGTGGCTAAGGGTTATGTATGTGAAGAGGGTATTGACTTTGAAGAATCATTCGCCCGTTGCTCGCCTTGAGGTCGCTCGATTTTTCTCGCATTCGCGCTCATATGAATATGACGGTCTTTCGATGGACGCCAAAACCGCTCGAATGGTCAATCGAAAGAAACGGTTTTGTCACCAACCGTAAGGATTCGTTGATCCCAGTTCCGAACCATGTCTACAAACCGAACAAAGCTATGTATGGTCTCAAACAAGCTCCTCGGCGTGGTATGATAAGCTATCATCTTTCCTCATTGCCAATAATTTTACCAAAGGTTCTGCCGACCCAACTCTTTCATACAATATCACGGGCACATATCTTAATTGTTCAAATTTACGTGGATGACATCATTTTGGGTCAACACATAAAAAGTACTCAATCGCTTCCAAAACTAATGAAAAACATTTTGAAATGTCCATGATGGGTGAACTTACATTCTTTCTAGGATTGCAAGTTCATCAATCACCCCGCGGTATTTTCTCGAGTCACCCAAATATGCCCTCGAACTCGTTAAAAATTTGGAATGCAAACTCGTGACACCTATGCCACACCAATGGCTCATACCAAGAAGCTTGACGATTTACATGGGAAATTGTGGACCCTACCAAATACCGTAGTATCATTGGGTCTCTCATGTATCTAACAAATAGCGCACTGATATTGTTTTTACGATATCTCGCTCCGCTATCGTCATGACTAACCGAAACCCACCTCTCGAGGCTAAAAGAATCCTCCGATACATCAAGGGAACCATTAATTTGGGGATCCGTATCCAAGGATTCGTTTTGAACTAATAGCTTTTCGACACGACCACGCAGGATGCTTAGATTCACGAAAAGTACTTCGTGAGCATTACAATTTCTTGGTGATAAACCGTGTCATGGCAATCGGGTTGAAGCAGGATTGTACATCACCGTCCTCAACCGCGAATATGTAGCCATGTCGGCGTGTTGTGCTCAAGTCATTTGGATGAGAACACAACTCAAAGACTATGGTTATGTATTTGATGTAATCCCGATGTATCGCGACAATCGGCGCTATTGCCATCTCGCAACTCGCTCAACATTATAAATCAAAGCACATCGATCTTCGATATCATTTCATCAAGGAGCACGTGGAAAAGGGTACTATTAAATTATACTTTAGGGTACAAAATACCAATTGGCGTGATCTCTCACCAAAACCTTAGCTCTGCTAGGTTTAATGAGTTGGTCCACCGGATTGGTATGTGTGTTCGACTCAAGAGGAACCGGATGAACTCTTATAACATTCTTAAAACCACCAAACACCATAACCTCTTTTGTAAATATTTTCAAAACAAAATACAAAAATATAAAATCATAAAACTCAAAAATATTCTTCTATCTAATTTCTTTCAAACATGGCAAGTAAAAACTTCACCAACACTGTTCTATCAAACTTTTCACAATTTTCCTGAACAAGTGTTGAGGGGGAGAAAGTAAATATTTTTCGGTTTCATAAAACCTTGTACTTGCATATTTCCTAAAATATGTTGTTTCTTCTAAAAGGGTGGAGTCGTTTCTTGTCAAATACTCTCCTCGGACTCAAATGTTTACAAAATTCATTATTTCAAAAGTCGAGGGGGAGTGTCGTTAAGTTTCTTGCTTACAAGTGTTTTGTCTAACCTAAACGGAAGTTAAAGGATCTTGGTTGGAATCACTTCAAGTGCATTTACTCCTAAACCACCAAGATCAAACGGCCCAAATCAAATCTTCAAAACTGCTCAAGTCGTTCATAATCCGTAAGTTCTAAATTGTTTTGATCAAGATTCTAAACAAGGATTTCAAAAATCTTCAAATCCAACGTTAAAACTCTTTAAAACCGATTTTGGAAAATTGTTAACTCGAACGAATTGGGTGTTTATGCATAAAAGTGTTTGGATTGAAATGAGTTATGTTAAAACCTTTCTTAGTGTCTATTAAACTTGTTTCAATCGTCCAAAACCATCCGACTCTTGAATTTCATTAATTTGAATTCTAGGTTCTTGCGCCATTTAGGGTGTTTCTATTATGTGATATGTTTTATGTGGTCAAGAAAGTGTTAGAATAAGTTTATATGCATGCTTTGAACCTTTAAATTAGCCTGTAAACATCTAAACTGTAAGAAATTAAGTTTTAGGTTTTAGGGTTCATCTCCCATGAATCTTCTCGATTCGTGGTGGAAATGTATTAAATCTTGTTCCACCGCACTAATATGACATCTAGGACACTCTGTAAACATTCTTGTTTGATTTGTGTAGCTATATCTCTTACGCCAGAGATTAAGGGTTTAGGTTTAAGTAATTTTACGCTAAGTCTTTCTCTCTGTATCCGATATGTTCTTATGCTTGTTTTGTGATCTAAAAGATGTTTGGAATTAACTCGCAATCAAGTTTTCATGTTTATGTTTAACATGTTACGATAAGAGGTCTACATGTGAGTACGTGTATTTTGAAAGATATTCAGAACAAGGCTTGTTACGCATAAGCTTTACCCTCACGAGTAAACTTTTGCATAACATCCGGTTTATTCCTATGCGTAGTTTAAAGCCTTTGAACTTGTCCCACGTAAGAAACTCTTACGCATAAGCTTGGTCTTACGCTTTAGCTTACTCTTACGCATAAGCTCCTTTCTTACGATAAGGATCCTTGTTACACATAAGCCAATCGCTCACTACATTTGGCATGTTACGATATGTTACTTGTTAAATGTTACCTATAAGTCACTACTCTAATGTTACGCTTTATGCTTGCAAAAGTTTATATGTTGTGTGTTAAGTGAAGATTTGACTTTGAAATTTCAAATTTAACACGCTCACGAACTTATCACATCAACTTCAATCAATTGGACAAATGTGACTTAGGACTTGTGACTAACATAAACATGTTACCATCAAACAAGGAATTAGATAATAAATCAGACTAAAACAAACACATTGTGTTTCCATATGTCTGTCTTTTTTGTCTAATGTCTCGATGGAAAACACATTCCCTGCTGGATACGACAAAAGAATTGGCAAGAATAATCTCCGTGTCATCTTCAACAACTTCATATGCTCATAATCATCTTGCAGAATTGTTGTGGACATCCTTCTTCAACATCCATTCAAATTCATGCTCACTAAGTCATACTGATGATGAGTATGATTCAATGGATGAGGAAATACAATTTCATAAGACATTAAAGGAGAAAAGGATGGAATACCATGCTTCAACCTTTCCTATTAATCAACCCTGGGCGGTGAGGGTCAACCAAGAATCCTTCACTTATGAAAGATCCATTGCAAACATCTCTACCCCATCTCGATCCGGGTTAATCAACCCGGTAAGGATCGTGGTTTCACCGCTACTACAACTGTTGAAATAAAGCAACCACAACAACAACTAATACAACCGCAAGAAGAAAAGCATAGTGAAGATGTGGAAATATATGACGAAGGAGATTACGATCATGATAAGGATGAAAGAGTCACCGATGATAATTTGGTGGTCAAGAGGAAATGATGCTGAAAAGAGGTCAAGAAGTCGCTAGAGTCAAGAGGAAAAGTTAAAGAAGAATCGATAACTACATAGTTGACAATCCAAAGACATACCTCAATGCATTTTCTTCAACTACCTCTTGACACTTCCACCAAACCCAAATCATCATTTCAATCATCACCTCCATCAACAAAAGAAACAACTAAGTCAACAACAAAATCATAAGGCAACTCCATCCAATGATTTGACACATGGTTAAGGTTTTCACCACTACACAACAAGCTTCACACCCACCACCATCCGATCAACCAAGGGATTCGTAAACCACACCACCAATGGAGAAACCGCTGATCACTTTACATACACCGGTGGTAAGGATCACGACATGCCCGAGCCCCAACCGTAACCTCAACCGAAATTTAGATCAAGTACATTCATCGCACTCCTTGTTTTCATACGCTTCAAATCAAAGAGCGTGTTGAAGTTCTCCACCCTGGTCGAATCTTACCTAAATTCTACACTTCATCGTAATCAATCAAGAACCTCAGATAAAATCGCTCATAAACAAAAGTTTGGGTTTGTCTACCAAAGTGAAAATCATCATACTTACTTCATGGCTTTCATGAAATTCACTAAGTTCTATGACGCCACCTCGAGATGGTTCGATATGGATTGGCATATCGATTGAAGGACATTGAGTTGGGTATAATTCAAACGAAGAGATGGAATTCAAAGGATCGCAAGGATGTTCGTTGATTTATCACTAGGATTGATGAATGTTTGATCCATCGGATCGATGCAACGGTTGGAGAGTTATGGGAGGATAACCAAACTTTCTCGATTCGACTTTCCAACGCCCTCGTAAAGTAGCCGGTCATGCGTAATCATTGGGTACACTATTAACTTTCTTGATTGTGATTTTGTCTCTTTGACTTATTCATAATGACTATGGCTTGTGCACACATCACGCTGTACAACCTGCTCGTAATGAAAGGACCCCGTGGTACGCTTTCACACAATCCTATAAAAGGAGCAAAGCTTCTACTTTTGAGTAAAACCTATCAAACCTTTCTATTTTCAAGGTTTTGCTCAAAAGAACATGTACTTCCCCTTACGGTTTCAAAGCCTCAAAAGTTAGCATTACTTGTTGAGGGGGAGTATTTGCTAAAAACTTTGTTCACAAAATTGTTCTTCGTGATAATCTTCCCACAAAACTCGAAATGGTCATATTTATTATCAAAACGTTATCAAAAATAACATTTTTATATGCCATTTTTGAGGGGGAGAAAATTATGTGATAAGAAATATGTGGTGAAACTGCTATTGAATCCTCGTGTGAAAAGACTTCAACCCATGAATTGACGGGATCTAAACAGTCTTACATTGAAAAGATTTGTCTTCCAAGACTTATCCAAGTAAATTGTACCTATTCGAGAAGGTCTTGATAGACATGAATCGTGATTTGGTTTGACAACCTCTGGGGTTGTCCACATCTTCAAGGTAGTTATTAGAGCTAGTTGTCACCTAAAAGTCGACAATGTATCTCTTTAACTATGCAACGTGAATCGTGTCTCGTAAGGAATTGTCTATCTTGAGTCAATCAATTCAAAAGTGCGTGCTCTTTCCTCACCGTGCAGATTTCGTCAAAACTCTTAAGCACATGTGGAGGGAGTATTTCTAAAATCTAAAACTCTTGAAGTGTTTAAACATGTTTTCATTCACAAACACTTCGAGAGATTTTCATGAAAATGGTTTTATGGCAATGGAGTTATAAGGTGATTAAGGTTAGGAATGACTGTCTATGATCCGCCAGAGTCGGAGGGATCTACCCAAGGACACTACCAATAGTTAGAGTTAGAAGTCCTTAGGTATGATTATAAAAAGGAGAAAATGAGAATCGAGAAAGAAGGAGTTGAAGAATTAAAAGAAAAGCAAAGAAAAGGGTGAAAAGAAATAGCCCTCCGCATTATTCAACTTAGGGCGCATAATCGGTTCAATTCATATGCTACCGGGTTGTCACTTGATGACGCCTGTATCAAGATTAAAAGTTGTCATAGACCCAATGACGCATGCACTAAACCTTCTTAGCCACTCAAGTTTCTCTCAATGTAAGCTTGTTTCATTCTCACAGGAACCCTACGAAACTATCGGCTTTCTCTTAGAGATTGCTGGTATTGAAGAAGGAGACCCTCTCCTTGTCTCCGCTTAGGAAACCAAAGTGCACTATCGAGTCTAGAGCCACGAGATTCATCAAAAGATCTCTTAGGTACACTTGACATTACATCACTTGTTGTTCAACAATAAGAACAATAATGATATGTTATCGAGTCCCACATGCATCCTAGCAATCATCGAGAACATTTATGAGAGGTTCACCTTAGTGATCCTCTGATTGAATGGAAACTCCCGCCGTGGTCAACATCAAACAGCCCCGACAAAGAAGTCGATTCGGTAACTCCCGTGGATTACGCTTAGTGGTCTCAAACGGTCTACAATCAGGAGGTGATGCTTCGGTACCTCAAATGACTCATCTCGAACCGTAGATGTACTTCGCACATCGCGTTATCTCACTTGTGGGACTCCGGTTCAGAACCACCTTTGTAAGAATTAGAGTTGTGCTTTCACACTATGTCGTTAACACTCAAGTTCAAACTTGTAGTGCCGGAATCCGCTTATTACTAACCTTTCCTATGTTTACTTTATGGAAGCTCTGAGCGGAGTGATCGTGCAGATTCTCCACATGCTCATACCAACAACATCACTTATGAAAGTTCTCTCATAATCAAAGGCAACACAAAGTCGAATGATTCTTCGTCAACAAAAATCTACAAAGTGTTAAAAGACTTAAAGAACTTCATCAATCAGAATCCAACGTTAAAGAGCGTGTGAGCATGTTGGAGAAAGACGGAGACACCGGAGCAATGGGCGCAAGATGCAGATTACCACAACATACTATCACTTTCAAAGAACAAAGAACTAAAGAACAAAGAAAATGAAGACGCCAAAGGTAATACTTCAAAAGAAACAATTTCTCTACACCGGGAGATTGTTCGAATCAAGACACTTCTTCTCACAAGAAAGAAGAATGTCAAGATGTCAAAGCTACTATTACATCAAGACCGACAACGCTTATCACTCATTCATTCATCACTAACACTTAGGGGAGATTGTTGAATCACTCATAAACCTTATTCAAGTGTTAGTGATTCATATGTACAGTTAGCTTAATATGGCCTTTATGTTTGTTATTGCTTAGGCTTATGTAGAAGGCCCATGCCCAGGCCCAAGTCCATAAGAGAAAGGAAGGGACTAGAGTATTGCCCTAGCTCCCTCTCCTATAAATACCTTGTAATAACCCTCACTTGAGGGTTGGTTGTTCACTTTACACATTTACTCTAAGCATAATCTTTCTTATATTCCTACGCGTAAGTGTGTGTGTGTGTTCATCCGATCACTTCTCTCCTCTATTTCTTCTATTGATGCTTGTGTTACATATATGGTGACCTAACAACCTATACACGTGATATCCGAGATGATCTTAAACCTTTTTTTTTGGGTAAAAGGGAGTAATCTTGCACCGGTAAAGTATATTAACCAAAACATTGAAGTACAACGGATGAGAGTGAGTCCTCATCTCACCTCCTTAGACACTTACAGATTTCATATAAGAATGACACGCCATTCTTATAACTTACAAAATAAAACTAACAACCTATAATGACTATACAAGTGAATATAAATATGGAATAAACATGATTCACTAAGGTAACACCAAAACAATAGTCATCATAGAACTTCAAGCCAACTTCCATACGATTCAGGAAAGCACCCATATAAGATGATCTTAAACCTCTCGCAGTCATTCTACGTGAAAATGTTTGGAGTCTTGGGGAAATCGAGAAATTCTTCCCGCTTGTTGTGCTCACATAATGTATTGTCTGCTAACCCAACAACCATACAATCTCGCCTACTTCTTTGCAAGGCGAATTGTAAACCTTCAAGGCAACAAGAACAAACTAATCCCATATGGAATGTTCCTGACACGCCTGTATCATCGTATCATTTACTTTCATCCTCAATTTCAAAGTCCGTTGTACGTATTTCAGAACAAGATGATGGAACCTCTAAATACATCTCACATCACGTCATTCTTCGCCCCCGAATCGCAAATACTCATCATCCATTTGACGATCCATCTAGTGAAAACGCCAAGAAACCTAGGTTCTTTTCAAATAGGTTCAAACCTTAGGATTCATCTTTTATCTTTGTAATGTGATCATTCCCATGAAATAAAAAATTTATCGTTTGTTGTCTCGCTTATATAGATGTTCAAATTATTTAGAAATCACTGGCTTTAATATATGATTCCTTACGCAAAATGTTGCACACTTTCTGTGAAGGTACTGTTCTGCAGGAGCCGGATCCCTCACTTTGAACTAGTCGGATCCCTCCATTAAGGGACCCGTGGGATCTGAGCAGACAGAAATGAATTTGCAGACCTCCACACATCAAACCATTCCTCTAGACCACTTCATACTAGCTAAACATGAATCTTTAGGATCACCCAAGTCTTCCTCAAAATCAGTAGGTATCACACTCACTCATATTTAACTTAGGATCATATTCAAGGTGATTTTGATTTATCACTTCACCTAAAACTCACCATATTTACGCTCTAAAGTTCACACATCATTTCTCACATCTCAAGACTTCTAGCTTGATATTTCTTTCAATTTTAGCAAATTGATTTTAGTCATCCTTACCTCAAAATGGGCAAAAACTAGTTTTTCATTTATCATGATTTTTAAAGAATTTTCAAAATTTCTCTTGAGCTACCATCTGATCTCTCGGATCATTTAACATCACTTGACACTCTCAAATCCATTAGTGTCATCTTTGATCACTCATTGGTGCTCATAAAGTCCCATCTTATTCCATAAAAGGCAATTATTAGCTACCATCACTCATTTCCCTTGATCATTTGAGTCTCCTTCCATTTAAGACACTTAAAAAGACTGAAACACTCAAGATAGGTACTAGACCTTACAAAACATCATTTTCCTCTTTTCTTGGCTGCTAAGAGCCGGATCCCTAGGATAAGCCTAGACGGATCCCTCATTGGAGGGAACCGTGGAACCGACCGATGATTCAGCTAATCCTAGCTAAAACAATCATTTCAAGCTCTCTGTTAACTTGAACACCCGTGTTACCTCAATTAACCTTCTTGATCAAGACAAATCAAGTTGACTCTTGTGCATGCAAATCATTGCATTTTTAAGGATCTTAGTGGCTTCAGCCTTTAATGCACTTACCAAATCCTTCCATGTATAAACCATCTTTATAAGACTTCTAAGTCACCATCTACAACTTAATTTTCAGCAACTAGAAGCCTCTATCTCCACTAACCTTCTATCATCTCACCATGAGGAAAGCCCCAAGTGCCAACTCCTCCACCAAAGGACCACCCAAGAAACTTGCTCGTGTTGTTCATGAAATTTCCTCTACCGAATCATCTCCCATTAAATCCACAAACGCTAGGATTTCCCCTCCATCAACTCAACCAATCAAACCAATCCCTACAAGGATTGTTCCCACAAAACTACCATTACCAAACACTACTATACCTCCTAAACCAAACACCCTTATTTCCACTAAACCATCACCCTTAGTGCCTAAAGCCTTATAATTCACCACTCCACTTTCATCTCCACACCTCCACAACTTAGAGGACTTACCTTCTAGGCCATCTCATCCTCCACCATTGCCAACATTATCCTCAATAGAGATAATAGCGCAACAAAAAAACCATGGTGTTAAAACGACACTAGCACCGGTATCCGTTTGTCCATCACCCTCAAATAGTCCCTTTTAGATTATGAGGAATCATCAAAGTCAACCAGCCAATCACATGGAAGTAGATACCTTTCTACCACCATCCTCGACACATATTCCACCACCACCACCTTTGGTTGAACCACCCCCAAATGTACCTCCACAAATCCTTCCTTCTTTTGTGGAACCTCAACCCAACCTTCCATCTCAAGCAATTCCATTTCTACCACCACCATTTCCGATCCATGACAAAGATTGTTACCATTATCAACATGTTGAAGGCTTGGTACATGAACTACGTGAAGAACTACGTTTCATGTTTTATCACCTCCTCGAATGTTTCAATGAGGTCAACAAACCTAAACAACCTTGAGCTTAAGGATTCAAGTGGTGTGCTAGTCTTGAGCTTAACTTAGATTGATTAGGAATCATATTTCATGTTTAAGTCATTCTCTTAGTTTTAGAGATTTGTAGATCATTTCTCATGTTTTTATTTAATGAAATTGCATGTTATAGGCCATATTGCCTTGAGAATATGTTTGGTGCCTTAATACATAACTCATTTTGATGTTAACATCACCATTGTTGTCTTAAGCACAAGGCATGTATCCTCACTTTAGCTTAGACGGATCCCTCCCATGGAGGAACCGTGGGATCCGTGCAACAAGAACAAGTTTTCTTACTAATTTGAGTCTTATTTACAGGAAATTATGCATCATATACTTGTTTCCTAACCTTTGTTTTGTAGATTTTTAATATACACTTGAAGACTTTGACACCCTCAACAAGGGGGAGTTTCTTGTCAAAGCAAAAACATTGCAAAAACACTTGCAATACTTATATATAGGTGTACATTACTACTTGACGTCCTTCTCACAAAGGAGCACTCGTCAAGGGGGAGCATGTTCGTCTAAAAGACGAAACCATTTGCAAACGATATTGCAAAACACTCGTTTAGCCTTCCTAATTACTTGACGCCCTCAACAAAGGGAAGCACCCGTCAAAGGGGAGCTAAGACAAGAATCCTTCTCATCTCTTACTCCTTATCTTTCATATTTTTTATTTTTACATGTTTTTCTTAAAAAAAATGTGTTAGTTTCTTTTCGACGCTCTTTTTGTTTCGACAAAAAGGGAGAGAAGAGAGTAAAAACTCCAATTCAAACTTTTATGAATTTTAGTTTTTTCCTTAAAATAATCTTATGTTTTGTCATCAACAAAAAGGGGGAGATTCTTAATACAAATAAGCCATAAAAACGTTTATTTATATTTTACGATCTTCTAATGTTTTGTCGATAATAAACGTAAAATCATTTTAACGAAACAAATAAAATATGTAAATAGTTTGTGCCAATAGTTTATTAACACACTTACGCTTTTCACAAAACACTAAACACGTAATAGTGTTTATATTTTATAGAATATGATAACGCCACACGCGTCCTTCGGGGTCAAAGGAACTTCCTTTCGTCGAAAGCAAGTTTTTCAACACCCCAGGCGTGAACCTAATCGCTGTAGTGTAGTATTAGGTAAGCCACGGTATTGATATCGCTCTCTAGGGAATAGTGTCGTTAGGTCAAGTGTATGTCGATTTAAGTCTAAAGGTGAGGATGATTATTTTGTATTTTATATTTTATGAAATGGAAAGGTACTAATCTCGGGTTTGAATTTGGGGTTGGTATTGCTACCGATTACTCTACTTATCTAATTATCTAATCTAAGGTGTATGTAGTCTATGTCTAATTAATGTGTGCTCGTATGATAGTTTAAAGATGTGTTTACTTAGGTTTTATTACTCCTTAATTATCTCCTATTGGTGGTTGAATTGTCACGCCCTTATTCTTAATCGCGCTGTGTGTCTAAGGTCGTAGGGTATGCGATGTTCCCTAACTCTTTGAACTTACCAAAGGGTCTCGCCTACAAACCCACTAGGATAATAAACTCTTACTCTAAGGCACTCTTGGATGGTTTAGCTTACAACCACTCAAGGAGTTATATTCTAAGGTTCACAAAGATTTAATCAAGCATTAATTACACAACGAATGACCTATCGCACTACTAGATCATTAACAATTAAGATAAGAGACAACCAATCAATACTCAATAATTAAGTTTCATATTCCCTAAGCAAACACACAAGTAAATTAGCCGGACATGGAGAACATGCAAGCATACACACAATCAATCAAACATAGGATAGACATAATGATAAATTGAATATATGGATTAAGATATAATCAACAAACCATTATAAGATGTTTTTGGAGTGATTGAAACCTTCAAAGTTGCCGAACAACACCTATCTAAACCTCGAATCGGAGTTAGAGTTTAGAGCCTACAAAAGTGAAGTTATAATGTTCTATTTATAGGCGATTTTCTGTCGGCAAAGAGTGACGGCCACACTTATAGAGTGACGGCCCACGAGCATTTTTTCACCAAATTGTAAATTTTCTCGCTCCGGCTCGCGCTGGCTTTTGAACCACCTAAACCGAGTTCGTATGCAAAAGTTATGGCCAAAACAATATCAACTACTTACAAGATGTCGTGATAGTCTTGATCGACTTGACGGCCACCTTATGGTTGTGACGCCGTCCTCCTTCGCCTATGACGCCGTCTCGATCAAATCTAGGCCGTCGAGTTGTGGACGGCCTACTTTTAAAGCCTAACACCGCCACTTGAAAATAAGAGATTTGGCTTTGTCCGTCACAAAATCCTCCGACGGCGTCGCAGCTTAAGCATGACGCCGTCACCTTTTCTTTTCAAAGCACCGGAGTGTCTCGATTCTTGACTTTGGCCATTTTCTTCAGATATTCGCGCTTTTCGTCCAAATAAGTGCCATTTCAGATTTTGCCTTCAAGAGACCTAAAAGGTGAAAAGGAACGATATTAAGCAATAACGGATACAAAAGTGATCAAATAAGGGCTTAAACGACCCTCAAAAGGTACCTTTTAAAACCTTATCAAATATCCCTACACTTGGTATTTGCTTGTCCTCAAGCAAATGTGCTTTTAGCCAATTAATTTATAAGTTAGGGTCATGAAGCATTGGTTTAAAATAGTCCACAACATATATAAGCCCCAAGAAAAGTCATAACAAGCACGGAATTACATACTAGCACTTCACATGGGGTGTTTGATACTCACATCTCTCTCGGTGTATATGAAATATAACAAATTGGAAATGGAAGATAAACACTCATTAACCGGTCCTAGTACATAGATTACCATAGGCTTGAGAATAGATCAAACCTCCATCGCTTACGTAAGCACCTAGGAAAGACTATCAAAGAGGTCTTTAAAGGGTTGTAACGTTAGGCTTACTTGTAGGGAAACAAAGGGTTTGGTGGGATAGGCTATTTAGTGGTGGCAAGTCAAAAATCTCTATGTTAAATGCATACGAAGAATGGCGCTGCTAAGCCAAGACTCGACACTCTAGACTCTAGCTAACTCGAAATAAACAAACATAAATTTAAAGGATAGATGTAGATGGTAGCCTGCTTTTTTTTTTTTTTTTTTTTTTCACTGCTTTTTTTTTTTTTCTTTCTTTTTTTTTTCGATTTTTTTTTCGATTTTTTTTTTTATCATACACTTTTACTCTACCATCCTCTACGGTAACATCAAAATGATAGAGATTTATAGGCACATCCCTACACTTGAGTTTTTATTACTCTAACACTAATTTGACCCGAATTGAAAAGATCAAAACACTTGGGGTACATTATTACGCAAACAAAGGGAATTTGAATTTAACGCTCCTTCCCCGTCATTTCATAAACTTTAACTTTTCCCATGAATCCCAATCGTCCCAAAATCAGATACAAAGGATATGACTCGACTTAGCAACTCATGCAAGCAACCGATAATTGAACTAAGGGTTTAGGGTGATAACAATAATGCACTAAAAGTGAGTGCATATAGGGTAGGCTAAGGCGATTTGGGTGTATATTCGGGGGGTGTAAACAATGTTTTCATTGATATTCTAAAACCAAACATCACGAGAACCGCGAAAAGGATAGACTCGAGGGTTTAACTAGGGGTATCGTGTACTAAAGATGAGTACAACGCAGCGCGTGGGGAATTACTCAACCGATGTGGAAGAAGTAATTATATTACGGTATCAAACAAGGGTTATCCTAATGCCTCTTATCATTTAGTTATTCCTAACTACACAAGTGTAGTCTTACTAGCGATCTCGGAATGCATCACAAAACAAGTTCTAAAATCTAATATACTACCGGTTCACACACTAAGCATTAAAGATGAATGCTTTAATTCCTACTAATCTAAGGGCGATCCTCACATTTTAGGTGGAATTTAGGTGGTAAAGGGTTTTTGTGCTAGTCATGCAACTTCCTATCCGTGAGACGCTTTTGTTAAAACTAATGGCCCACTCCTATATGTCATGAAAAATTTTAAATTTGGTGCCAAAATTACCCTAACCGACATTTTCTCATGGTTTATTACACAAATACAATTGACAAAGCAAATATTCAAGGATAAACATAGTTTCAAAGTTCCTGCTTTATTTTCCCTCCCTACACTTAAACCGAACATTGTCCCCAATGTTCCCGAAAGTATCAAAGTTATGATAATGGAAGGTAATTAAAACGAAAGAAACTAGTACTCCTCGATTAGCTCGGTAGGATCCGTGTGTGAAGTAGTGGTTAAATCCTTTCCAAGAAGAATTTATGCGTGAAAAGCTCCTTCCAACCTTATGTATCTTCTTCTTGATAAATAAAACCCGCACACTTGAAGAAAACAAACAACCCAACGATCAAACCAAACAAAGAAAAATCACAACAAGATGTAATTCCGCACTTAAATAAGATATAATGCTTGTGGAATGGATGTTTGCGATTTTCCGGAAAATTAAGACCAAAAATTCCAAAATTATAAGTAGCACGTAAAACGAGAAAAGTTAGAAGTTGTTTCTACTCCTCCCGACGCCGCCAGTTATCATGATGTAAACCGGTCTCACGATTTTCACAAAAAAATTCGGAAAATTTATATCTTTAGAACTGGAAAATTTCGCAAAACATCCATTATGACTCGATACAAGCATTTGACTCTAACAACACATATATATATCTTTTAATGAATTGTTATTCTCATGTTTACGCTTTTTGAAAACGTGTAATCCTCCCGACACTTATCCCTTATGTAAAATACCTTCATATGTAATTAAGACGAAGGTTAAAGACAAAATAAAGCATTTTTACAAATTCAAACATGAGAATAAACAATTAATAAAAGATATACGACACACAAATGAAAATGAAAACAAATACACATGGGTTGCCTCCCAAGAAGCGCTTGTTTTGTTCGAGTCACGAGCCCGACTCTACCCTTATTTAATGGATAAAGGGAGGTTTTCCTACACTTAAGTTTAAGTGCGGGTGATAGTAGCGATACACACCCTTAGGGTGGAAATTTGCTACGTGAGGAGAGGGGTGATGGGTGATTTATGTGCTCAAAGGAGTGTGATCCATTCATTATAACCTTACCTAATTCAATTGGTGTAGCGGGTGAATCAAATCTCTCCTAAAAATGGATCATCTTCTATCAACTTCAAAAGATTCTTAGTTAAGGATCCATCTTGACCTAATAAACTCGGTTTAAACCCATAATGTTTCTTGTTATCAACCATGAATGGGTGATATAAGTGTAAGGTCATGGGTTACTCCTATATTAGCTTCCACTCTACATGGCCTAGAATCTACCACCTTTATCAAGCAACTACCCGGACTATCTATTTTGATGGGTGGATTGGGGCTAATTCAATTCCAAGATTCACATCTAAAGACGGAACATTGGGTAAGGTTTTGGTCGAGGCCCGGTTCATCAAAATTAGGAACTTCCCTAGGACTAAGAGAGGGTCATGACAACAAGCATCTAAACCTACATTCTCTAGTGGCGTTTGGTCCAAAGGTTCTCTATCAATCGGGCTCCTATAGTCTCTTCTACTTCTTGGGGTAAGTTATAGGTGATGTGTGTTCCTCAAGTCATGGTAGGGCTTGTGGGCTTGGAGTTTCCACCTTTTTCTCCATTATATCTAGATCTCCTAAATGTTTGAAATCTATCCCACACATGCAACTAGGTATTTTAGCTTCAACCATCTCACGCCTTTTTTGGGTTTAGGTTTCGTGTTCTTAAAACTAGGTCTTTTTGATCATGATGCCTAAGGTTAGATAAATCCTTCTTATCCATTTCCTCAAGTTGTAACAACCAAGGTTTATGCATAGGAAGCTTTTCCAAAAATTTTAAAGATGGTGTCACTAAAAGGAGTTGATCTTGACAACGATCGTTGAATAGAAGCCACACAAACACAAAATATATCAAATCCATCCAATCTTATACCCTTCTTCTTTTGGATATCTTTAAGATCACTCACAAATTTATCGTAACAATGAAAACGAACCCGACTTATGAAATTCAATTGTTCCTCATTTGTTAATGATTCAATGCAACTTCACTTGCCATAGCGACAAATGAAAGGGGTTTTACGAACACAAACACAAAGAAGGGGATAGACTACAAGGAAGCTAATAAAAGAAAAAAAATCTCACTTGATAGGAATCTTGTGAGTAGACCTAAACGAGATATAAATCAAGCCTAAACAATAACTATTCCCGGTAGCGCGCCAAAACTTGATAACGCCACACGCCGTCCGGGTCAAAGGAACTTCCTTTTCGTCGAAAGTTTTTTCAACACCCTAGGCAGTGAACCTAATCATTGTAGTGTAGTATTAGGGTAAGCCACGGGTATTGATATCGCTCTCTAGGGAATAGTGTTGTTAGGTCAAGTGTATGTCGATTTAAGTCTAAATGTGAGGATGATTATTTTGTATTTTTATATTTTATGAAATGGAAAGGTACTAATCTCGGGTTTGAATTTGGGGGTTGGTATTGCTACCGATTACTCTACTTATCTAATTATCTAATCTAAGGTGTATGTAGTCTATGTCTAATTAATGTGTGCTCTTATGATAGTTTAAAGATGTGTTTACTTAGGTTTTATTACTCCTTAATTATCTCCTATTGGTGGTTGAATTGTCACGTCCTTATTCTTAATCGCGTTGTGTGTCTAAGGTCGTAGGGTATGCGTATGTTCCCTAACTCTTTGAACTTACCAAAGGGTCTCGTCTACAAAACCCACTAGGGATAATAAACTCTTACTCTAAGGCACTCTTTGGATGGTTTAACTTACAACTACTAAAGGAGTTATATTCTAAGGTTCACAAAGATTTAATCAAGCATTAATTACACAACGAATGACCTATCGCACTACTAGATCATTAACAATTAAGATAAGAGACAACCAATCAATACTCAATAACTAAGTTTCATATTCCCTAAGTAAACACACAAGTAAATTAGCCGGACATGGAGAACATGCAAGCATACACACAATCAATCAAACATAGGATAGACATAATGATAAATTGAATATATGGATTAAGATATAATCAACAAACCATTATAAGATGTTTTTGGAGTGATTGAAACCTTCAAAGTTGCTGAAAAAACACCTATCTAAACCCCGAATCGGAGTTAGGTTTAGAGCCTACAAAAGTGAAGTTATAATGTTCTATTTATAGGCGATTTTCTGTCGGCAAAGAGTGACGGCACACACTTGTAGAGTGACGGCCACGACTATTTTTTCACCAAATTGTAGATTTTCTGCTCCGGTCGCGCTGGCTTTTGAACCACCTTATAACAACCCGTAAAATTTCGGATTATTTTAATAATATTTACACGTCAGAAAAATTTAAATCAATTATTTTCTGACAAAATGCCACTATCTAAAGTTTAAAAACGAGAGGTCATTTCGTGAGTTTAGAAAGTCACGGCACCACACGCATACCGACACCAAATTAATAACGGCAAACAGTTATAATCAAATTTCAACGTAATAAAAATGTCATATTATTACGTTTAAGAAATCGTTTCCGAAAACATAATTTTTATATTTTACGGATGCCGAGAAGGTACGTTTATTTAGAGACCCAATGAAATACGGTACATACAATACACTCTTTATTAATAACTCACACTTTATAATAAAACTTATATATATATTTTTTCTCTTTTTCTCTTAACCGGTCACTCCTACTCACCAATTCAGATTTCCCATTTTCCTTGTTTCTCTCCCTTCCTCGTTTTCTCCTCCACCTCTAAAGCATGATAAGGATCTATCACCTCCATCTCCAAAAGATGAACCTAAGGCCCTAGGCCATAGCCTTTTGTCTCTTCTCGAAGTTGTCACCTCCAATTGCATCTCCCTAGGGTCAAAGTGGCGTCAAGATTGAGGGAAGCCACGAGATCATCTTGAGACCATCAAGAGAAAGAGACCTTTGCTTAGTCAAGTACTTCACAAAACCCCATGCAAGAAAGCATAGTCAAGTTATCCATTTCTTCTTCTTTTTATTCCTGTCGAACCAAAGGAGGGATTCACTCCTCCATTTTCACTTCAACTCACACAACATAAAAACACTCACTCTCTTGTAGTTTATGTCGGTCCAAGGAATAAAAAGAAAGCAAGATAGTCGGTCGCTTCAAAGGTCCTAAGGAGTCTTAGTTCCCGGTTTTCCTTTCATTTCACTCTGCTCACTCTATTATAACCTCACCGTAAGCTCATTAACTTTCAAACTCATGCTACTTAGCCTCTTTGATATACATACCAACTTGTCACTTTGTGTACACACTCAAGTGTATACACTTCATGCTTGCTTTGCTTGTGGTAAAACTAGTCACGACAAACACTTAACGACATACTAAGCAAGTTACAAGCTCACCAAAATCTTCGTTATACTCACAAGCGTTAGAACCCATATAAGGTTCTTTGAAAACTTAAAACATCACGCGAAACTTTAAATCTATGCCTTGGCTCGCTTTGAACAAGTGCTTACAAACTTATTTTAACTATCTACGATTTTTGGTTATAAACTACAACTTATCAAGTCGAAAACACAACCTAAATGGACCCATAAAGGGCATTCAACCCAACCCATAACCCGTAGCTTATTTATAAGCTAAGCATGAGTGCTTATTTGAACAAAGACTTGGCTTTTTACTATGTCAATAGGTCAGTAAAAATCGCCATGAATCAACTCATATATATACTTCATAACGCATGCATGAAACCGTGAGGTTATGTACAATTTTATTGCAGTAGGAACTCCATTATATGGCGTGAGGTTTCAATATATAACACATAAGAATGTTTGGCTCACTGGGTGTGGCGCTCCCTTCCCATCCAACCCACCTGTGTTCGAACCTAGTGGATGGCAGATTTCACTCTTTTCTTATTTTTAACTTTCAACTTTTTACAGTTTTAGCCCTTCAAACTCAAACCACTTTGCACCTCTATTAAAGACTTTTATAAGCTTTAAAAATTTATATAATGTTTTACACTTAAACCCTCGAACTTAACACTTGACAATTTTTATACAAAACTTTTATAAGTTTATAAACATATACATTTTTCTCACTCTTTCATTCGATAAATATGTTTTATTCGGCGACCATATTCGCGACATCTATAAATATTATATTTCTCCCAAATATATATTCTTTACCCACCTACATCGATAATTATATTTTAGTATATATATTTTCACCCCTCGAAACCTAGCAAATCAAATAAATGCAATCCGACTTATATTTATTCACTCATCGATAATACTTGAACCAATAATCGAGCCAACTTTTATACGAAAGTTTCGTATACATCATTCCTCCATTTATTCCAAGAGCCAATACTTATGAAATATTTTCACAACTACACTTTATGTTCGTCAATAACGTCCACATAAGCTACGTAACGCAAACACATGAGAAAGTATTTGAAAACATTTATTTTTGAACTATAAGCATTTCAGAAACTCAAACATATGAAAACCTTTTTGTGTTTAAACTTTAAGCATTACCACACAAGCTAAAACGATACGAGTGTCTCACAACTAAACCATTTTCCAAACATTACCATTATGGTCGTAAACGGAATATATTATCTAAGACTTGCCATATTATATCTAGGTTTCGTGTTGAAGCCGTTGTTATATCGTACTTGCTATTGTTGTGCATTTCCTACCGTGTCACTAAGGTGAGTTCATAGCCCCACTTTTACTCTTTTAAATATTTTATAAACTCCTTGGGGAGAATACATGCTACTACCGCTTTATGATCACAATTGCTTGAAAACTGCTTTGTCGCTCACTTGATATTATGACTCGCCTAAGTTGTTTGCCAAAAGTCCCCTACATCATGAACCATTAATCACTTGCAGTGAACGCAAATATCGTGGATAGTACTATGGAATTGACGACCCGACTCGGTTATCGGAAATAACCGGGCGCACTATATTTGGTATCTCTATGTAATTGGCTATTACATCTCGTAGGGCAATTTTATTTACTTACACCAAGAATTAGGTGTATGCATTAGTTTGGTGTCATGAGCTTAGTGCAATAATATCAACTATCTTTATGGGCGATAACAACGTAGCCCATGGCTTATCTTAAACTTGAAAATCTTGTGATCAATCGCTTATTTACTAAACCTATGAATTCACTCAACCATTGTGTTGACTTTTTAGCATGTATTTTCGTGATGAAAAGGCGATAGCTAACTCGAGGCGCTGGGCATTGGCATGGCATGGTCATAGATGACTCGATTTACAAATGGGGACCACATTTTATTAATGGGCCATTTTTCCAAACAAATCAACCTTTGTAAAATCTATTTTACTTCAATAAATGAAATCTTTTACTAAAAAGCTATTATTTTCACTTGTGTTATGATCCAATCGAGTAGCATCCCAAAACTTTTCTTCCGCCGCAAACCATTTTTGGGGGTGTTACAGTTGGCATCATAGCCTTGGTTATAGAGAACTAGGAAATTTTCAAAACCTAGACTATAACCACTTTTACAAAACTTAATCCTATGACCGCCACATGCCTGCCTGCCAAGCTGATTGCCTCACTTATGACTCATTGAAGTCATCTTTGATAAGATATGTGTTTTATTACTGACAACTTAACCTCACTATTAGCTATGATTGCTTTACTTATACGTATGTTTACGTACCACTACGCTACGCCTTTTTCCCCACATAAATGAAATATTTGTTCAATCTTTCATACCAAACTTTAAAGACATAAGGACATGTTACTGGTATAACTAAGCTAAGCATTGCAAGATTCATTGAACCTCGGGTGAATATAGACTCGATCACCTATATTCAACCAGGGACGAATGGACATAGCTTGATCACCTATGTCCCACTCGTAGGTGAATGTTGCAATCACGAAGTAGTTATAATAGTGGTATGTCTAGTTGACCTCCTTATTAACTTCTAAAAAGAGTAAAATTTTCATCATAAGAGTTATAAAGGTTTACTCCTACACATCACACACTGATGTCACAACATCTTCTCACTGCGATACTTTTCTCCTAAGTGGAACGCCTTCCTCATTACTACACTCTCTAAACTGACTATTTTACACCACTACCTTACGCCTCCGCGTCTACATCTTACTAGCAACGTGCAAGGAGATTTGACCGCGATGATGCACACTACCACTTCAGCAAGGTCACCACAATGATCCATGTTGAAATTGACCACTTTACGCCACCACTTCGCTACTGTTATGCCTACGTTATGTATGAGATTTGCTTAGCAAATAATACATAACCAAAGTGAAATGTTGCATGATGCGAGTTAACGATTATATTTACCATTTAGATTTTCTTAGTGGATTATGCGCGACTAACTAAATTTTATTCACCGCACGACATTACTCTATGTTTAGATTATATTTTGGGTCGCTACAATACCATGTCTTTGTTTCCCATCCCATCGACTTATCGCCTTCATTGACCATTAAACCACTATTACGAATCATTGCAACCCATGTATCCCCATCCCATCCTATTACCATTCTCTTAGACATTGAGATCGAAGTCATCTCATCACCCATTATGTAACAATGTCATCTCGACCCCAAAACTCGTACTCAAATCGATGAATCATATTTCTTTCCTAGCCGCCTAGGAACAACACATCTCGACATCTACAAAGGAACCCCTCGCTAAACATAAATAATAAACTAACGACTAAAGATATAAAACATACAAAGAGTCAACTTGTAACTCAAGTCACTTTTTCTGGGAACGGATTCCTAACCTTTCACTCATTCCTTTGAAATAACAACGGTCCGTCCTACTACCCTCTTATGAAATAATAAACTTCGTCGTTATCTAACGTGAACTACTTTCAACTATTTTACCAATCACTTCACGATCATTTTTCCAAAAAGCCTTACTCTGTGTCATTAAACCAAAAATTTACAACCTTACTCATACTTCATAAACAATGACCTTATTAATGCTTTGCAAACTATTCTCTATAGAATGATAAACCGATTCATTATTTTACTACTATTTTATGAAACAACAAACAATTACGATAGCAATTTGTAAACGATATTACAAAGTTTTCCTGCAAGTTATATTACGGTCTTATAAGCTATTTTACCCTTTTAGTGAGCTGTTTTAGCCACTGTCCGATTTAAAACCATAAAGCTTGGTACTCTTACCTCACAAACTATTCGCTTTACTTTATTGACTATTTTATTACCACCACAGAAACCATCTTGATATTAATTGAACTACGAAATCTTCTACTATTTGACAAACAATATAGTATTTTCTTATAAGTTATTTTATAAATTATTACACAAGTTATTTTATAATCTAAATTGTGTCTTACCAAAATATCATGAAGTTGATTTCGAATTCACTACTATTCGATAAACGATAAATCATTCCTATTACTTTATAAGCTGTTTTAAAAATCACCTTACCAAGTTGTTGCTTTAACACTGAACCACAAACTACGATTTACCAAGTTGATTGCTTTAATACTGAACCACAAACTACGATTTATCATGACAAAAGTATTTTCTTCTTACTCAATAACGTGGTTCTACAAACATTTTCATAAACTTTACTGCAATTTCCTTATAAACTATTTACTCTCTTGAAACGCTTTAAAGGATAACCGATATTTTCTTTTGAAAATAAACCAAATTTTCGGAGTAAAAAAAAAGGCGCTTTGTTTTGAAAACAATAATGAGAAATGCTAAAAAAAAACAAAACTAATTCATCATCTACAAAAGCTAAGGTATTTGAAATTATTTTGAGAAACAACTTTGAATTTACATAAAACCTCCAACTTAGAACCGATTCCATGTTGTCACCTAAAACCTTATTTAACAAGTTTTCTTCACAAAAGTCGAAATTTAGCAATTTTCTTTACATACATTAAGCTCTCTTAAAATTTTGAAGGCTCTATATTTTATATATACCCCACATTCGAAAAGCATAACTTTAACAACCGAATCCCGCCCATAAATTTTAAAACTTATCGAAACGTACATACCCAACCACATCTTCTTCTATGACGTTTTCACCTTCGATGAATTTTCTTTAAATAACAATTGTGTCAACAATGAAACACATGGTGACATTTTTCTAAAAATATTTATGCTAATAAGTCAAAAAAAATTCTGGTCAAACCTTATCAAAACTTCTTATGCTAAGAAACATCAATCATCGACCTTTGCGAGATTGTTTTATTTGCATCACGTATAAAAATTAGTTTTATGGGATCCTTTCGAGGATACAAATCTCTTACCCAAATTTTTTTTCATCCCAAAGAAATTGTGCCTCTTGGAAATATTTTTTTTATTCGAATAAATATATCCACATCACGTTTGCGAACAAAACTAGAAAATTTCAAAAATTTCCCTTTGTCACATAAGCGATCCCTTAAGAATCAACCCATATACTTTAGAATCATGAAACGCCAGAAATAGGAACGATTTGATAAGACCATGAGAAGTTAGAGATTCCCACAATAACAAAATAGTGAAACCTCATAACATCAACCTCTGCTCAATGAACCTACCCCAGAAAATCATGGCTCCTCAGATAGAGGATGTGCTACTGGTATTACACCTAAGTACCCATACCCAAAGAGGGAACCCTAGGAAAACCTAGGGAACATTCAAAACTTGTTCCATATACCGTCACCTCGTTTCCGACACCCTATCGGATAACATAAACTGAGATCCGGGACGGATCTCCTGTAAGGTGGGTAGACTATAACAACCCGTAAAATTTCGGATTATTTTAATAATATTTACACGTCAGAAAAATTTAAATCAATTATTTTCTGACAAAATGCCACTATCTAAAGTTTAAAAACGAGAGGTCATTTCGTGAGTTTAGAAAGTCACGGCACCACACGCATACCGACACCAAATTAATAACGGCAAACAGTTATAATCAAATTTCAACGTAATAAAAATGTCATATTATTACGTTTAAGAAATCGTTTCCGAAAACATAATTTTTATATTTTACGGATGCCGAGAAGGTACGTTTATTTAGAGACCCAATGAAATACGGGTACATACAATACACTCTTTATTAATAACTCACACTTTATAATAAAAACTTATATATATATTTTTTTTCTTTTTCTCTTAACCGGTCACTCCTACTCACCAATTCAGATTTCCCATTTTCCTTGTTTCTCTCCCTTCCTCGTTTTCTCCTCCACCTCTAAAGCATGATAAGGATCTATCACCTCCATCTCCAAAAGATGAACCTAAGGCCCTAGGCCATAGCCTTTGTCTCTTCTCAGTAAGTTGTCACCTCCAATTGCATCTCCCTAGGGTCAAAGTGGCGTCAAGATTGAGGGAAGCCACGAGATCATCTTGAGACCATCAAGGAAAGAGACCTTTGCTTAGTCAAGTACTTCACAAAACCCCATGCAAGAAAGCATAGTCAAGTTATCCATTTCTTCTTCTTTTTATTCCTGTCGAACCAAAGGAGGGATTCACTCCTCCATTTTCACTTCAACTCACACAACATAAAAACACTCACTCTCTTGTAGTTTATGTCGGTCCAAGGAATAAAAAGAAAGCAAGATAGTCGGGTCGTTTCGCAAGGTCCTAAGGAGTCTTAGTTCCTGGTTTTCCTTTCATTTCACTCGGCTCACTCTATTATAACCTCACTGTAAGCTCATTAACTTTCAAACTCATGCTACTTAGCCTCTTTGATATACATACCAACTTGTCACTTTGTGTACACACTCATGTATACACTCATGCTTTTTGCTTGGTGGTAAAAACTAGTCACGACAAACACTTAACGACATACTAAGCAAGTTACAAGCTCACCAAAATCTTCGTTATACTCACAAGCATCGCTAGAACCCATATAAGGTTCTTTGAAAACTTAAAACATCACGCAAACTTTAAATCTATGCCTTGGCTCGCTTGAACAAGTGCTTACAAACTTATTTTAACTATCTACCGATTTTTGGTTATAAACTACAACTTATCAAGTCGAAAACACAACCTAAATGGACCCATAAAGGGCATTCAACCCAACCCATAACCCGTAGCTTATTTATAAGCTAAGCATGAGTGCTTATTTGAACAAAGACTTGGCTTTTACTATGTCAATAGTCAGAAAATCGCTTATGAATCAACTCATATATATACTTCATACGCATGCATGAAACCGTGAGGTTATGTACAATTTATTGCGAGGGAACTCCATTATATGGCGTGAGGTTTCAATATATAACACATAAGAATGTTTGGCTCATCGGGTGTGGCGCCCCTTCCCATCCAACTCGACCCGTGTTCGAACCTAGTGGATGGCGATTTCACTCTTTTCTTATTTTTAACTTTCAACTTTTACGCTTTAGCCCTTCAAACTCAAACCACTTTGCACCTCTATTAAAGACTTTTATAAGCTTTAAAATTTATATAATGTTTTACACTTAAACCCTCGAACTTAACACTTGACAATTTTTATACAAAACTTTTATAAGTTTATAAACATATACATTTTTCTCACTCTTTCATTCGATAAATATGTTTTATTCGACGACCATATTCGCGACATCTATAAATATTATATTTCTCCCAAATATATATTCTTTACCCACGACATCGATAATTATATTTTATGTGATATATATTTTCACCCTCGAAACCTAGCAAATCAAATAAATGCAATCCGACTTATATTTATTCACTCATCGATAATACTTGAACCAATAATCGAGCTAACTTTTATACGAAAAGTTTCAGATACATCATTCCTCCATTTATTCCAAGAGCCAATACTTATGAAATATTTTCACAACTACACTTTATGTTCGCAATAACGCCCACATAAGCTACGTAACTAAACACGTGAGAAAGTATTTGAAAACATTTATTTTTGAACTATAAGCATTTCAGAAACTCAAACATATGAAAACCTTTTTGTGTTTAAACTTTAAGCATTACCACACAAGCTAAAACGATACGAGTGTCTCACAACTAAACCATTTTCCAAACATTACCATTATGGTCGTAAACGGAATATATTATCTAAGACTTGCCATATTATATCTAGGTTTCGTGTTGAAGCCGTTGTTATATCGTACTTGCTATTGTTGTGCATTTCCTACCGTGTCACTAAGGTGAGTTCATAGCCCCACTTTTACTCTTTTAAATATTTTATAAACTCCTTGGGGAGAATACATGCTACTATCGCTTTTATGATCACAATTGCTTGAAAACTGCTTGTCGCTCACTTGATATTATGACTGCCTAAGTTGTTTGTCAAAAGTCCCCACATCATGAACCATTAATCACTTATGGTGAACGCAAATATCGTGGATAGTACTATGGGAATTGATTTACCCGACTCGGTTATCGGAAATAACCGGGCGCACTATATTTGGTATCTCTATGTAATTGGCTATTACATCTGTAGGGCAATTTTATTTACTTACACCAGAATTAGGTGTATGCAGCTAGTTTGGTGTCATGAGCTTAGTGCAATAATATCAACTATCTTTACGGGCGATAACAACGTAGCCCATGGCTTATCTTAAACTTGAAAATCTTGTGATCAATCGCTTATTTACTAAACCTATGAATTCACTCAACCATTGTGTTGACTTTTTAGCATGTATTTTCGTGATGAAAAGGCGATAGCTAACTCTGGAGGCGCTTGGGCATTGGCATGGCATGGTCATAGATGACTCTGATTTACAAATGGAGACCACATTTTATTAATGGGCCATTTTTCCGCAACAAATCAACCTTTGTAAAATCTATTTTACTTCAATAAATGAAATCTTTTACGAAAAAGCTATTATTTTTCACTTGTGTTATGATCCAACTGAGTAGCATCCCAAAAACTTTTTCTTCCGCTGCAAACCATTTTTGGGGGTGTTACACACCTAAATCCGAGTTCGTATGCAAAAGTTATGGCCAAAACAATATCAACTACTTCCCACGCATGCCGCGTGATAGTCTTGATCACCAGACGGCGGCGTCACCTTATGGTTGTGGCGCCGCCTCCTTCCGCCTATGACGTCATCCGGATCAAATCTAGTTGCCCGAGTCATGCGGCCTACTCTTTTAAAGCCGCATAATCGTCACTTGAAAATAAGAGATTTGGCTTTTGTCCCGTCACAAAATCCTCCGACGGCGTCATAGCTTAAGCGACGCCGTCACCTTTCTTTTCAAAGAATTTGAGTGTCTCGATTCTTGACTTTGGCCATTTTCTTCATATATTCGCGCCTTTTCGTCCAAATAAGTGCCATTTCAGCATTTTGCCTTCAAGAGACCTAAAAAGTGAAAAGAAACGATATTAAGCAATAACGAATACAAAAGTGATCAAATAAGGGCTTAAACGACCCCTCAAAAAGGTACCTTTTAAAACCTTATCAAAATATATATGTATAACAACTAGTGTTTACAGAATGGGTATATTTTTTTTATTTTTGAACAAGAATGGGTATATATATATATATATATACTTAGTATATATTGTAATGGGTAATGTAATGGGTAAGAATCCAAGTACTTAACCGATGAGTGTGTAAATACTCATCATTTTTAGTTAAATCGAATCGCAAAACGCCTAAAATGCTCGAAATGCATCAAAATATCGAAAATATTCCAAAATTGCATTTTATATGTTTTAGATGCAAAATGTTTAAAATCGATGAAAATGAGCAAAGTTTGCATAATTGGCGCTTCACCTCAAGTTTCTAAAATTGTCAAAAATAGTCCCCGAGTCAAAATTTCAAAGAAAAATCACCAAAGGTCCTTTTAAATTATAACTTGTCAAAATTAGTCCTTTGGTGAAAAATATAAAAGTTTGAGAAAATTACAAGTTTGGTCCTCCAAGTTTAAAATTTGGCAAAATTAGTCCTTGGAAAATAGGAAAATTACAAGTTTGGTCCTTACATTATTGGAACTTGTCACTTTTAATCCTTGGAATAACTGCAGTTTGATGTTTGGTCCTTGATTTTCTCAAATGGCAAATCTAGTCCTTGTCATTAATAACCTTTACACCTTTTGGACCCTTGTCAAAAACCCTTGGACCCTTTTCATATACATTTTGGACCCCTATTATTAAACACCGGTCAACACTGGTCAAAACCAACCCCTACCCGCCTTTTCTCGCTTTCTTCAACATCTAGCTCAGAACACCATGCCCCACACACTTTTCCACCTTTTCTCCTCCATGTCCCCCACCTCCACACAACATCCAAGATGCACAATTTCTCACCCCCCTCACTCAACCTAAACCGCCAAATATACATTTCCGCTAAAACACTTGAATGGCCAAGATCACTTAGACATCCAATGGTCAATAAAGTTGCTGGGATTTGTTCAGAGGAGAGAGACAAGGACTTTGGGTGTATAAAAGGCAAGAGGAAGAAACAAAAGAGTAGTTAGTTAGTTTTAGTTTTTAAACAATGTATGTCGTTTTTAGCTTGTAATGTCTTAAGTAGTTTTCCAGTGTATTTTTAAGGTTCCATGTATCAAAAGTAAACCTTTTCAGTGTATTTCAACTTGATTCAAGTATCAATTTTAGTTCAAGTCAATTTTCATATTATGTGTCCACTGTTGAAATTTTAACTTTCAAACTCAGTTGTTAAAGCCTTTAGCAGCTCAATCTTAATCTCAAACAAGCTCATAAAAGCTTATAATAGCTTTCTGTAAGCTTGTAATCAAGTTACAAGCAGTTTAGAACTTTGGTCAAAATAAGTCAAACATGGGGCAAATCTGAGGAAGGAATGGAATGGGTTGATTCAGGAATGAGAATGGGTTGATTTGGAAGCAATGGGTTGTTTAAAATAGGTAGTGGTTCTTTGTTTCACAGTTTGCTAGCCATAGTGGCTTTGGACCATTGTAAGTTAATTTCAAGTGACATTGCATAATTTGTTTTTGTAGTTATAATCACAAACCTGCTCAAATAGTAGTATTTAGATTGGTTAAAGTTAGTTTGATCATAATATCAAGTCGATCATTGTTTAAATCTGCTTTGTTGCAAATCAGCCAATAAAGGTGTGTTTGGATCCGCTATCTATCTGCTCTTTAGGCTTATTCATTGCTTAGAATCTGTTGGTTAATGTTTGGTTAGTTCATTGGTGTTAGTATCTGTCTCAGTTTGGTGCCTGCTACTCCAAAAGTCAAAATTGTCTCTAAATCTGTCTTACTGTCTCACTGTTGTGGATTTGGGTTTGCAGAATCTCATTTTGTGTTTAGAAATCATTAACATTGCTTGCATTAGGCTCATTACATCATATAACATCAAATACAGTCAATAAATGGGATTCAAAGTTCATTTTAGTCAAACTTCATCACTTTTGTCAAAAGTCAAAATGGCAAAAATCTGTTTTGGACTCATCTAGGAGGATTTTTCATGAGTTCAATTTTGAGCTACATCAAGTGGGTTTTGGCATTTTAAAAAGTTCAACTGGTCATCTTTCTTATCATCATTTTATTAGGTTTTTGCAATTTTTTTAGAAGCTCCAAACTAGCTTCTTTCAGCCCAAACCGCCTCGCTCCATCGACCTCAATATACACCGAGTTTTTCTCGATTTTGTACAAGGTGCACAGGCTCATTTGAGCTTGTTAAAGTCTGAAAATTGGTTTATAAGATCTTTGCTAGGTCAACTTGAGACCGCAATATCCGGTTTTAGGTTTCGCTTATTTAGTAGCTTATTTTTGTCGAAGTCAGCGGCGTAATCTATTTTAGCTTATTAGTTCAAATCATCTAACTGATCAAACTTGTAATTCAGAGGATATAACTTGTTGATATTAGTTGCATTTCAGTTCTTATAGCATATTTGAACTTCTGTAATCAGTTGGTGCTTGTTGTGTCACTTTAGCTTATTCAAGTGCTTATTTCAATAAGCACTTGTAAAGCAGTTTCATATCTTGTACACAAGCACCTATTTTTCCATTTTTTCTAGCTTCCTTATATAATTTTAGAGTTTTCCTGAAATTTTCAGATTTTTCTAAGTTGATTTGCTATTTGTCTTAATTTAAATTAGTTTTTAAGCACTTTTAAATAGCATTTAATACAAAAAATTCAGAAAAGGTTCAAAAAAATAAGTTTTCATTTTTATTAGGTTTAGATAAATATAAAAAGTAAAAAAAGTAATTTTCCAGATTTTTCATAGTTTATTTTGTAATTTTAGTAATTTAATTAGTTTTTAATAGTTTAAAATTCATAAAAATACAAAATAATCGAAAAATATAAAAATAGTTTTGAAAATTCTATTTTGATATTTTAGACTTTTCCAATTCATAATTTTATTTTTCTAGCTTTATTTCCTATTTTCTTGTATTTTAGGTAATTATTAAATAGTTAAAATTAGTTTTTAATTAATAATAATTAGATAATTAGTTATAAAAATAATTTTCTTTTTCTAAATATTTTCTCTTATCATTAGGTTTGTAAAAACATCATTTTCATATTTTTAGGCTTAATATTGTGTTAGTTTCACGTTTTTATTTGTACGTCGCGTAGTTTTTAATTTCAGCTTTATAAAACATAAAAACAAAACACCATTTTAATTATAGTGATAGCGTTTATTTAATAGATTTTATCTTTTAATTTTCTTTAATTTGCATTTAAGCCGTTGTAATTTGTTGGCTTTTTCTCGTAGTTATAATAATTCGTAATCCCTTTTTCGCTCAAATTTCGATCACTTTACGCTTGATAATTCATCGCATATCTCATTTGGGACATAACGACCGGGAGACTCTATACTCCTCGATCTTCATTGAGTTCGCCTCGAGCCGCTTTAAGCTTGTTACGGTTCCGCCATTCACAAGTGGCGGGCTTGTGTGATAAAGCTTCGACTCGTTCGGGACAAGATCAAATTTTGGCGCCACGCCGGGAGTCAGGTGATTATCTTACGTCTAGCAGATTAGTGATTTGGATATTCACCCTTGTTTATACCATCTGTATGTGTTTATATTCTCTTTTAAAAATCAAAACCCAAAAGATTTTCGCCTTTTGTTTTACATCATGTTTTTCAAAAATACAAAAATACTCTTCTCATTCCTCTTATCCGTATGATTCTATTTCTCTTACCCTCGTACCATTTGATTCTACTCTTCTTTAACCTCAAACCGTTTAATTCTATTTCTTTAACCCTCTACATGTTTAATTCTCATGGCGACATTCGATTATCCTTGTTTCCACCGCAAAAGCGTATGGAAGAGGATCACCGATTGTCGAATCCGGATTGTTTATGCAAGCGATGTGGAAGGATGGGTGCAAGAAAATATTGTTATTGGTGCTAATTATCGATAACTCTCGATGATTCTCCAAGTTTTTCCGACCATCCGCCACAACCCGATGAACCAGTTCAAGAACCGGAGACCATAACGGAAGTGGTGGGAATTGCTAGCTCTCGAGCACACCACTTGTCCCACCTCCCGATTTTTCAAAATGTTCTTCGAGGCTTGATAGTCATCCGGATCACAATGTTGGTTTTGTTGATTCTTTGAATAAACCGATTCCTCTTCATAACTCTCAAATGCAATCGCTTATTCCTTGTGTCGGTTGTGGTGAGCCTCTTTGGTTCACCTCGCCGTTGATGTACGTGTGTACAATGTGGTAATGATATTCATAACGGAGTTGTTTGTTTTGTGGTTCGAGGAATTCATTTGATTATGATCCTAATCCAAACTCATTTAACGACCCTCAAATTTTTCCAATTACCACCCACACCCGACTTATCTTCATATAACCAACATTACTGCTGTGAATTTTGTGGAGGTCCTCACCAAGGATTTGAGTGTCAATTGAAACACGTTTGTCTATGAAATGCTTTTCCGGTGATGCTCGAACTTTGGTTATAACCAAAATCCATATGATTCACTGACTGCACTCAACAGCTTTTATCATTGTAGTACTGTGGAGGTCCCCATTTCACCTCGATTGTCAAATAGGAACCCAGCCCTTGTAACAATCATGACTCTTACTTGTTTGACAATTTCCAACCTCCACAAAGACCATACTGTTCAAACTCCACCGAGCCGTTATCTCAAGAAATCTCCCAAGATTTTGAAACCACAATGAAAACACTGAGGATATGATTAGTAACTTTAAGAATCAAGTGAGTGGTGAAAAGACCATGGAGAATTGCTCGTCAAGAACCAGAAGAACGAGAAGCTCGCAAATCTAGGAAGAATTATTAATCCTAGAGCAAGCGGCTTTAAAGCGCTCCCAATTTCTCAAGGCAGCTCTATATGACGATGACGAGGAGAGTTTTATCCTTTAAAGATAATATTTCTCAACTCCTCGCCGGCTTGATATCCCAGCAGCTGAGATTTCATCTCAAACAATCGCTATCACACCCGAGATTCACACTCACTCTCTTATTATGGGGGACGAGCATCTTGACACGTTCTCGAAAAGGAATCGGACAATTCATAAAGTCTAGTGTTGAGAACCTTGTCCCAATCCCAAGAGAGTCACAGGAATTCTTGATCATGTGTGATATCCCTCCTCCTCTTGTCTTCCAAATGATCATGTTGAGATGCTCTCCGATTCGATGATGATGATTCGTTATCTTGTGGAGACATCATTTATGTGGAAGATTCACCTTCCGAGCTTGTTAGCTTAGAAGAAGAGAATGATGAAGTTATCGACACCGAAATCAAAGATGAAGCTCTTCGAGCAACATTATTGAATGTCAGTCTTCTCATTTCTAAAATCGAGGCTTTCAAAGAGAAACCTATTTCATCTCCTATCCCCATTAAGGATAGTGACATTCTTTCCGATGATTCTATTCCGGAAATGAAAGCCTTCTGCTTTGCTAATACGGGAGAGAAGATTAGTGGCGCAGATTCACTTCTCATTCTCATAATTCTCTCCTCGGTCATGAATCATTTACTTTTGAGGAGTTCGCCAAAGGAACCCACTCATATCAATTCGAATATGATTCATTCACCTTCATGGAGTTCTCGGATGAACTCACTCATATCATATCTCCGCCGGAGTATGATAACTTCTACTTTGATCTAGACACACCCGGATATGTCTAGACCAATTGAGCTTAAATGATGAGATTCATGCGATTATGAATTCTCCTTCCGATGATGATGAGTTAGTCATGATGTTTATCATGATTTTCATCTCTTCTTCACCTATCCCAGTAGCTTCTCCTGCTCTTCACTCCTTCGAATGAAGACATTATCTTTGATCCCGCATTTCCATGTATCATTTTTGAGCCGGTTCTCTATATCTCATCGGTGTGGAACTTTCACGTGCTTCAAATGTTTGTCCAAACATCTTGAATGAAAGTCCGATGGAGATTGCTTCTTCCACTTTGCTTCCCATGAACCAATTAATTCGGTCGAGTCAAGCTAGCGACTCGGTAATCAAAAAAAAGAGCTTAACATGGGTTTTCACCCATGTGTTCCACTCCTAGTGCTGGGAGTTGCCCACATGTTATATATATATAAGTAAAAAAAAATCATCTTTCTAAATAATGGCCGTAGTATTTCCTTTTACGCTCTTTGTTTCGCATAACCGCTGGTACTTTGAATATTGAGGGCAATATTCATTTCTAGTGCTGGGGGATTCTCACTAATTTTATCATGTAATTATACCGCCCAATCCCCGCTTTTGGCCAAAATTTTTTTGGAGTAAGTGTTCTACACTTACTCAATTGGTTATCATCCGCCTTGTCTAATAAACAAAAGGATTGGCTAATCCAGAGCAAACGGCTCTTGGTAAAGATACCTCAAATCCGCTTACGCTTGCAATTTGCCCAAAATTGTATGGTATTCAACTCACCATATCCTAAAAAGTGAAGAGTTTTTCTAGCCCGCAAGATTATGGCTTGTGGTAAAGGCGAAGGAAAAACCATAATTGTAATCACTCACCAAAGATAATATTGATAATTTATCTAAGAGTTGGCTAGTTGCAAGATTATGGCTTGTGGTAAAGGCGTGGAAAAACCATAATTGGTAATCGACTCACCAAAGATAATATTGATAATTTATCTAAGAGTTGGCTAGTCCAGAGCAAACGGCTTCGGTAAAGACAAATCAAATCCGCTGGAAGTCGTGGTTTGCTCAAAATCACATGGTTATCTGTACCATGGTTCTTACTTAAACCGAAACATTTGGCTACTCCGTAAGTAATGGCTTTTGGTAAAGAGATTCAAACCATTATGTTTTTCTCAAAAGATTGCTAGGACTAGCAATAGTTTAGTGTGGGGATTGACGAGTGTAAATACTCATCATTTTAGTCAACTCGAACGCAAAACGCCTAAAAATGCTCGAAATGCATCAAAATACGAAAAATATTCCAAAATTGCATTTTATATGTTTCGGATGCAAAATGTTTAAAATCGATGAAAAATGAGCAAAGTTTGCATAATTGGCGCTTCAGTCCTCAAGTTTCTAAAATTGTCAAAAATAGTCCCCGAGTCAAAATTTCAAAGAAAAATCACCAAAGGTCCTTTTAAATTATAACTTGTCAAAATTAGTCCTTTGGTGAAAAATATAAAAGTTTGAGAAAATTACAAGTTTGGTCCTCTAAGTTTAAAATTTGGCAAAATTAGTCCTTGAAAATGGGAAAATTACAAGTTTGGTCCTTACATTATTGAACTTGTCACTTTTAATCCTTGGAATAACTTTGCAATTTGATAGCTTGGTCCCTTGATTTTCCGAAATGGCAAATCTAGTCCTTGTCATTAATAACCTTTACACCTTTTGGACCCTTGTCAAAAACCCTTTGGACCCCATCACATATACATTTGGACCCCTATTATTAAACACTGTCAACACTCCGGGTCAAACCAACCCCTACCCGCCTCTTTCGCTTTCTTCAACATCTAGCCAGAACACCATGCCTCCAACACACTTTTTCCACCTTTTCTCCTCCATGTCCCCCCACCTCCACACAACATCCAAGATGCATTAATTGCCTCACCCTCCCCCTCACTCAACCTAAACCGCCAAATATACATTTCCCGCCAAAAACACTTGAATGGCCAAGATCACTTGTAGACATCCAATGGTCAATAAAGTTGCTGGGATTTGTTCAGAGGAGAGAGACAAGGACTTTGGGTGTATAAAAGGCAAGAGGAAGAAACAAAAGAGTAGTTAGTTAGTTTTAGTTTTTAAACAATGTATGTCGTTTTTAGCTTGTAATGTCTTAAGTAGTTTTCCAGTGTATTTTTAAGGTTCCATGTATCAAAAGTAAACCTTTTCAGTGTATTTCAACTTGATTCAAGTATCAATTTTAGTTCAAGTCAATTTTCATATTATGTGTCCATCGTTGAAATTTTAACTTTCAAACTCAGCTTGTTAAAGCCTTTAGCAAATTAATCTTAATCTCAAACAAGCTCATAAAAGCTTATAATAGCTTTTATAAGCTTGTAATCAAGTTACTAGCAGCTTTAGAACTTTGGTCAAAATAAGTCAAACATGGGGCAACCGAGGAAGGAATGGAACGGGTTGATTCAGAATGAGAATGGGTTGATTTGGAAGCAATGGGTTGTTTAAAATAGGTAGTGGTTCTTTGTTTCACAGTTTGCTAGCCATAGCGGCTTTGGACCATTGTGTTAATTTCAAGTGACATTGCATAATTTGTTTTTGTAGTTATAATCATCAAACTGCTCAAATAGTAGTATTTAGATTGGTTAAAGTTAGTTTGATCATAATATCAAGTTGGATCATTGTTTAAATCTGTTTTGTTGCAAATCAGGCCAATAAAGGTGTGTTTGGATCTGCCTATCTATCTGTCTTTTAGGCTTATTCATTGCTTAGAATCTGTTGGTTAATGTTTGGTTAGTTCATTGGTGTTAGTATCTGTCTCAGTTTGGTGCCTGCTACTCCAAAAGTCAAAATTGTCTCTAAATCTGTCTTACTGTCTCACTGTTGTGGATTTGGGTTTGCAGAATCTCATTTTGTGTTTAGAAATCATTAACATTGCTTGCATTAGGCTCATTACATCATATAACATCAAATCAAGTCAATAAATGGGATTCAAAGTTCATTTTAGTCAAACTTCATCACTTTTGTCAAAAGTCAAAATGGCAAAATCTGCTTGGACTCATCTAGGAGGATTTTCATGAGTTCAATTTGAGCTACATCAAGTGGGTTTTGGCATTTTAAAAAGTTCAACTGGTCATCTTTCTTATCATCATTTTATTAGGTTTTTGCAATTTTTTAGAAGCTCCAAACTAGCTTCTCTTTCAGCCCAAACCCGCCTCGCCCATCGAATTTCAATATACACCGAGTTTTTTCTCGATTTTGTGCAAGGTGCATGTGGCTCATTTGAGCTTGTTAAAGTCTGAAAATTGGTTTATAAGATCTTTGCTAGGTCAACTTGAGACTGCAACATCTGGTTTTAGGTTTCTGGCTTATTTAGTAGCTTATTTTTAAGCTGGAAGTTGGTGGGCAGAATCTATTTTAGCTTATTAGTTCAAATCATCTAATCTGATCAAACTTGTAATTCAGAGGATATAACTTGTTGATATTAGTTGCATTTCAGTTCTTATAGCATATTTGAACTTCTGTAATCAGTTGGTGCTTGTTGTGTCACTTTAGCTTATTCAGTGCTTATTTCAATAAGCACTTGTAAAGCGCTTCATATCTTGTACACAAGCACCTATTTTCCATTTTTCTAGCTTCCTTATATAATTTTAGAGTTTTCCTGAAATTTTCAGATTTTTCTAAGTTGATTTGCTATTTTCTTAATTTAAATTAGTTTTTAAGCACTTTTAAATAGCATTTAATACAAAAATTCGTAAAAGGTTCAAAAAATAAGTTTTCATTTTTATTAGGTTTAGATAAATATAAAAAGTAAAAAAGTAATTTTCCAGATTTTTCATAGTTTATTTTGTAATTTTAGTAATTTAATTAGTTTTTAATAGTTTAAAATTCATAAAAATACAAAATAATCAGAAAATATAAAATAGCTTTGAAAATTCTATTTTGATATTTTAGACTTTTCCAATTCATAATTTTATTTTTCTAGCTTTATTTCCTATTTTCTTGTATTTTAGGTAATTATTAAATAGTTAAAATTAGTTTTAATTAATAATAATTAGATAATTAGTTATAAAAATAATTTTCTTTTTCTAAATATTTTCTCTTATCATTAGGTTTGTAAAACATCATTTTCATATTTTTAGGCTTAATATTGTGTTAGTTTCATGCTTTTATTTAGACGTCGCTGTAGTTTTTAATTTCGCTTTATAAAACATAAAAACAAAACACCGCTTTTAATTATAGTGATAGCGTTTATTTAATAGATTTTATCTTTTTAATTTCCTTTAATTTGCATTTAAGCCGTTGTAATTTGTTGGCTTTTTCTGTAGTTATAATAATTCAGAATCCCTTTTCTGTTCAAATTTCTCGATCACTTTACGTTTGATAATTCATCGCATAGCTCGCTGGGACATAACGACCCGGGGAGACTCTATACTCCTCAGATCTTCATTGAGTTCGTTCCTGAGCTGTTTTAAGCTTGTTACGGTCTGCCATTCACAAGTGGCGGGCTTGTGTGATAAAGCTTGACTGTTCGGGAGCGCATCATTAACCCATTAACTAGACACATTGAATGTAGTTGGGTAAAACCTAAAGTCCATGACCCATACCCATGGAGCATGATCCATAACTCATGACCCATTGCATGCCATCATGCATGAAGTCATAATAGGCATTATCCATAACCTATGGAGCTAATCAATGACCCATTGACTAGATGCATTGCATCTTCTAGATACATTGTATCTATTTGGATACCCATGATCCAAAGTCCATAATGCATGACCCATGAACCATGACCCATGACCCATAACCCATTTAGGGGGAGCGTCATACGGATCCCCAGGTTTACACTGGACGGATCCATCATGTAAGGGATCCGTGGGATCCGGGGAACAATAGTAAATTTTTGTCTATAAATAGTGAGCCATTTCTTCATTGTAACTCACCCATTTCACACACATTCTCTCTTAGTGTTGTAAACTCTCTAACCTCAGATCTAAAGGATCTTTCTATGTAGTTTTGTGTTTGTGTGATTCTCTAAGTTCCTCTTAAAGGCGCAGATCACCACCCTCAAGTCTAGCAAGCTCAAGTCCATGGGTTGCCAAGCTTCGCCATCATCAAGACTACGATGTTATCTTGTTGATAGTTCTTTCTTCTCTCATTACAAGTGTTGTGTTGAAGACATAGGTGAAAGATGTCTAAAGGGTCAAATTGAAGGTATTAGTAAAGGGTGCCGAAAGTCCGTGTCGAAGGCATTAAGTGAAGGGTGCCAAAAGTCCATGTTCAAGGCATTATTGAAGGGTGCCTAGGTGTAGTGTCAAAGGCATTATTGAAAGGTGCCTAGGTGTATATTCGATATAGTGCATCGATGTACAAGATAGATTAGTTTGGGTCAAAGGATATCGATATCCTGTTGACGCGTAATAAGGAGTGGATCTCCTTCTGGGATAGGTGTTGTGTAGTGTTGGGTAGTAGTTCCTCCTTGTAATGGTACTCGATATCTAGCCTTGCACCTGATAAAGTGTAGGCGACGTTGTGATAGGTTTGGTTCGACCTGTGGAAGAACCCGGTGTCTAGCCTTGTACCGGATAAAGAGTAGGCGACGTTGTGAAGGCTTCTCCGCCACAAGGAGTTTGTATTGTGTAGTGATTACGAACTCTCGAGTAGGTGACTCGGGGAGTAAAGTAGGCAAAGGAAGGTGTCCTTGTAGCCGAACCACTATAAATACTCACGTTGTGGTTTTGTGCTTCTTACTCTTTATCTTTGCTTTACTTATTTATATGCTTATCTATCAACATCCAACACACACATTTAAAAAGATTGACATAAGTCGATCTAAATAGTTTAAAACGAGTTTTAATTGGTAAAACTATTCAACCCCCTTCTAGTTTTCCACATGTTCTATCATATATGCAAAGTTCATAGCCCTACTTTTGCTCTTAGTAAGCTGCTTTACTAACTCCTTTGGGAGACTACATGCTACCACTATATTTTATGATCACAATTGCTTGAAAACTTTATGCTATACCGATTGTTATTATCACGACGCTCAAAATCATCGGTTAGATGATATTCGCTCAAAATCATCGGTTAGATGATACTTACGCTCAAAATCATCGGTTAGATGATACCGTGTTCAAAATCATCGGTTTGATGATACTTACGCTCAAAATCATCGGTTTTCCAATGTTTTCTACTTTTAAGTAAATTACTATGATAATGGGTGCATGATAACATCAATAGTCCTCGAATCTTAAGTGTCAATTTCCCATAATGCTTGTAATTTATATCATTTATATGGATTTACGCTTGTTTCCAATCGCTTTCTACTTTTAAGTAAATTACGAGCATTGGAGCTAAAGAGACGGAATTGGAGAATTATCAAAGATTTATCATAGTATGCTCACTTTGAAGAAGTTACTGGTAACTCATCTCTCACATTGTCAGTAACTAAAGCGTGACTCGTAAAGCCAACTCATCGAAGATTACGGCGTAATCCTCACAAAAGACTACGACGTAACCATATTAGGTCAAATGAGGTTCCACGTCACCGATAACTACGCCGTAACTCTTGTTTAAACTACGGCGTAACCAAGAAATATGGAAGATACGGCGTAACCACTTATAAGGTTACGCCTGTAACCAACAGATCTAGTGCACATTACGAAGAATAGAATATTACAACAGTAACTATTCTATTAGTTACGCCTGTAACCCGATCCGCCTATAAATACCCCACGATTTCCAAAGATTTCAAAGCATCCCATTCCACACACCACAACCAAAGAACGTGGGAAGAAGCCAAAGGTGTCTAGAGGAGCATACGGAGTCGCTCTCAAGGGAGAAATCACTCCCCTACGATAAGCATTAGCTTTTATCTTTTCTTTACTTTCGATTCATGTATTTCGTAACATTGAATATTGAATTGATTTGTATGGTTAATATGAGCGGCTAAGCACCTCTTGGTACCGGCCTAGTTATGATTCCTTAAATGTTTTGTTTATGATAAATTACTTCCGTATAATTATTTCTAAGTGTATGCATGCATAGTTTATTGGTAGCTACCCTTGTTTCGTAGTTTTGAATGGCGGTAGAGGCTAGTTGCTTAGAGATATGACCCGACCCTAAGTGAGTAGACGAGATGAGAAGGGTAAGATATGACCAACTTAAGACCCTTTCTACTTGTGCGATTTGACCAACCGATCACCTACCGTTTGGATGAACTTAAGAATTAGGGGTGAGTGTTTGTTGCTATACGCCCGGCACTCACTATTATAAAGCTAGCATGTAGCAGGACTTAATGACTCGGCTTAGGGGACCAGAACAACTGGACTTATGAGGGACACCCGACTACTCCTGTGGTGGCATCTTTCTTGATAGGTTAAATGCTAATTGACCAAATGTTGTCCTCTCGACTTTGACCCCACAAGTAATTGGAGTAATTAGACATAGACATTACTAGCTAGGATGATTAACTAGGTTAGCACCACTCTCTTCTATTGATTGAACCTTTGCTTTTATCTCGCTTTAGTAGTTAATTAATTAATTCCTTATCGAAATCATATTAAAAGCATGACACCTAGACTTAGTAATTATCCAACACACATAGCTCTTGGGACGACCTCGGTTTTACCGAATACTACACTACACACGACCGGCACATGCCTGTTAGTGCATTAGTAGACCATAGGTATAACGAGACAATATAATATTAAAACACGGTCAAGAAAACTGCATCAAGTTTTTGCACCACCGGCAGGGAGTTATATTAGGATTGCTATTAAGTCTTTCATTTTCGTTTTGTTTTAAACTTTTCTATATTTCTCACGATCACTATTCAAGTTTTCGGTACCATGGAAGTTGTTAACATTGATGACCTCACTCTTGAGGAATATTTGGCGTTGACAAGAGCGGAACAAGGGTCGGGTCTCGTAAGACCGACAATTGAGGTGATGTCCGTTTCGAAATTAAAGACCAATTTATGAGGAGCTTCGTGCTAACCCTTTTACGGAAACATGGATGAGGATCGTATGAGCACGTTGAAAATGTCCTACATCGCAAGTCTTTTCAACATTCGGGCGTGTCTCATGATGTCATATATGCTAAGAGTATTCCCCATGACTCTTATCGGGGCTGCCAAGATGGATTGAAAGATTGCCGCCAAGGCGCTTAATACCGGCTCTACTTAAGCACTTCATTGAGGTATTGTCCTCCGTCAAGATTTCTAACCATTTGGAGATCCATAATTTCAAACAAGAAGATTTCGATTAAACGTTGTATCAAGCCTCGGATAGATACAACGATCTCCTTTACAAATGTCATACTCATGATCCGAACAACCAAAAAAAAGGTCAACATCTTCTACAAAGGAATCGGTATGACTACAAGGCGAGATCTTTGGACTATCAAGGACCTATCCCGAACATGACTCCTACTCTAGCAATTGAAGCCATTCAAAAAATGGCTGATCATTCTCAAAAATGGCACGATGGAGGAAGAAAAAGAAACCAAGGCGGAAGTTTCGATGGAATTGCGGCCATAACCAACAAGCTAGAGAATCTAGGTCGAGATATGTTAAAAATCAAAGAAACTGTTCATGCCATCCAAGTTGGCTGCGAAAATTGTGGTGGGGGACATCTGACTAAGAATTGTCCTAATATTGACGAAGAAAATACGATCGAGGAAGCTAAATATGGAGAGAATCGACCTTTCTACAGGGATAATCGTAATGGCTATCGTGGAGGACCCCCACCATATTATGAGCGTAGTGAAAGAAGAACTAACTTGGAGGAAATAATTAACAAGTACCTTGTGGATTCAACCAAGAGGCAAAAGCATCAATCCATCCTTTCCATTTTGATCCTTAGCATCCTCATCATAGTAGTTATACATCTCCGACCATCGGATAGAACGAATGGGTGGTTATGCAAGACTTCACAACGCATATCCAAAGATCTAGTGTGAAAGATGTGAATATCATGCATATCCAACATTATGTTAGATGTTGGAATAGATGATATGTACTAGATTAGGATAAGTAGTATAGCTCTTTTCATGTAGTTTCATTGAAGTTGATTGTAAGTTGTAAGTCGTAGTCGTAATTTGAATGAATGAATGAACAATTTTAACTTCAATACTTGTCTTCATATTTTATCTTCATGGAAACCAATTGCTCACTCCATTACTTAGCTTTCGGAGGAAACAAGCTTTGAGCTTACTAGACCATATACCAAAGGACCACACTTGATGAATTTTAAGCTGAACAGGGCATTCTCGCAAAACAAACTCGAGAAAACACAAGAACAAAAGCAGAGACAAAATAGACTAAAACTATTACTAAAACTATGAACAAATAGGTGTTAGCAAACAACATATACACAAAGTTTATAATGAAATCCTCCCGAGGCATATGCCTCCCCAGGGTTTATGCCTCCCCTTAAACTTTGAGTTAAGGAAGAAAGATCCACCATTGTTCTTGGGTTTCGGTAAAATTTTGGTCCTTTATCCTTCCAAGAACAACTCGTCAAGTTTTGATGATTTGTCAAGTGGTGCCCCAACATCATTTCCCATTTTCATAGAGTCAACATATGCGGCCAATAACCATGTTTAAAGTATGGGCTAATAGGTTTGCATAAGGTCTATCTCACGATCTCCTCCAAGGAGAGTCGGTTCTAGCTTAATGGGACATAAGGTGGAATATTGTTAACATTGGTCCACACCGGTCTTGGTTTCACCGATTAGCACAAACACCCAATCTTTGCTCATAAAATCACAATCCTTAATAAGATGAAATTTACTTCCACAAACAAAACAAGTCTTCCTTTTGGAAGATGTATTCAACAAAGAAGATGTTTGATTACATGTAGAAGTACTTTAAACGAAACATTAAAGGAATTGTTTTAACGGACATATTATGCAAAGATTTACAAGACAAGTCTTCGAGGATACAGCTTGAAGTAGATTCCTCACAGCCTATCCTAGAATGCTTGTAGATAGTCTTGGGTGCGCAGGCTTGGGTGTAGGCTCGGTGAGGGCTTGGGAAGGTCGACTTATCACTTGAATCACGGTTGTAAGTAGATCCTTGATCCGATGAATTGTCACCGCTCAGAGAAAGAGACAAAGTCATAAGATGAAGCATCATTGTCTCGCAAGTCTTTTGACTTTTTGCCATACAGATGGTGTGATCCATCAAAGTCGATGAGTGATAGGCAGTCGGTGGGCATGAATTACTTTCTAATAGGTCCGAGGGCGAGCATGTAAATCACCTTCCTTTTAAAATGTTCTAATCCTGCGAGTGTAGATTTACGCCCATCTTGCCTAGCTTCCAATCCTACATACTTTTGAAAACCTAAACCTATTCACGAGTTCACGACTAACTATTATGTAGTTCTCTAGCTAGATTGTCACCGGATATCAACCATTGTTTATGTCTAGCTATTTCCTCCAAGTTTCTCTTTAAGCTCTAGATTCTCGATAATAGTATCGACTTTTTCTTTTTCAAGTCGTTTAAAGTTAATATTAGCAATATCTAGATCAAATTGTAGCACCTTAATATTTTCTTCATAAGCTATCGATTCTTACGAAACCATACCTTTTGTCTTTCTAATGTTTTTAACTAAAGTTTATAAGCTTCATTATCAACATAGCATTCATTGTATCTAGGTTTCATAGTATCATAAGCTTCTTTAAGTTCATTGTATCTTTCACTACAACCAAATATAGGTTGTGTACGAGAAAGTCCCATGAAGGCAACCGATCATGCCTATCTTCCGAGGTACATCGGCCGACAATCCAAGCTTCTCATTATCGAGCTTTCCTCATTCACGTGTTCATGTAGCCAGTTGACTGTTCATCCATGGTGACTAGAGTCAGAAGTGCTAGCTCCACTCCGATTCTCAATTGATAGGAAATGTAGTTAGCTCCTCTCCACTCTTCCCGCTTTGCATTCCATGAGAAATGACCCATCGATGACAAGAGAAGCACTTGACCTTTCTCCCGCAAAACGAGCCGGATCCTTTCCTTGAATCCAAACTTCCTTCCCGCCTTCTTCAAACCTTTTGATATCTATCGAAGCATGGCCACCGCCATTTCACTTCATCTCTCCATCTCAAGTGGGTCCACTTGGTCAAATCTTCATATACCGGATGTTCTTTGAGTATCATAATCAAGCAACAAATGAGTGAAGAACATCCTCCAATATACTTCCGGCCTTAGCTTGAGGATGTGATGGAGTGGGACGATAAGATGATGATGGTAAGTAAGATGGACTTGAAGCATGCATCATCATATTGGAGTGTGATGTCCCAAAAGTCATATGACGTAAGAGGATGCACGGTATGGAGATCTAACATCGTTCAAGAGATTAGAGCTTGTTGTACGGCTCATCAAAGGTGAGCATGTCCAACCCACCTTTAGCCTTAAGAGCTATAACGACATGTAACCATGATGGAGGCAAGGATCTCGTGAACTTTGAGTTGCAATCATCATTGTCGAGCTTTGCATTCACCGGTTTAGTGACTTCGTAATCTTGTGAAACACATCGTGTCCCTTGTGGATACCTTCTTCTTCGAGATATTGAACTCTTGGAAGTGTTGTCTCAAGATGGACTTCCTCATTCTCTGGACTCTTCATTCCCACCAAACCTTGCTTCATAGCCATCCGGATGTCCTTTGCATCAACCATGTGGTGAAAATCACCCAAGTGATCTTGAGAATAGATTGAAGAAGGATGGTTCTTACTTTGTGCTCTCTTTGTCTTGCAAGAATCTCTTCCGCAGTTTGGGAGGAGCAATGGTAAACTTACCATCAAGATCCAGGATAGTCTTCTTGATTGTTGCCATTCTTCACAATCTCCCATAGATTCCAATCAATATTGGAGATCCAGTTCTGCATCTTCATGGTCCACAGATCATACTCTTCCTTTTTAGGTAAGGAAACTTACCATTCTTGTTGGAGAGACTAAGTTGTTGCATCTGGTGGTGTTGTTTTGGTGTTGTTGGTGACTTGATTCATCATCGGTTCGGGCATGGTGAAAATGTTTTTGGTTGTATGGGGTGAGGTAAATAAGGTTCTCGATGTCGTAGAGACTCTCCCGAGGCTCGATACCACTTGTTGAAAACTCTCGGACCTTGACGGATCTTTAGCACTTTCGTGGATCGTTAGTGTTGCCTATGTAATCATAAGCAAACTAATAGACAGTCTCTAACACTCGTATTCTATAGCGGAAAGTAAATACAAACTGTTATAACTAAGAACACTTAGATCCTCTATGGATCTTTTATTAACTGAAACTCTATGTTTCAGATGAGTTTTTGTTTTTATCTATTACAAACTATGAGGTTCCTTTTATAAACAAGGAACCCTAATCTATTACTACCCAATCGACTAAGCATGCAAGCATGCATTTAATGACTAATACATTAAACAATATTGAGCAATTAATAATACCCATGCTAACCTTGGGCAAAGACAAGAATAATGATGAGTTAGCATTTAATTCATATAGCGATGTCTTGATCCTAGTCGGCTTTCACCCTTCAAAGAAGAACACCGGCAACGCTTGACTCTTGAAGAGAATCACTTCTTGACAGATTAGCTTCTTCAAAGCAGAAACCTTCTGCGAATGTGTTGAAATCCTACTTCACATAATTCCCAACATCATTCGAATCAATCACTGTAAGCATGATTACCAAAGCCATGTTAGGCTAAACTCTTTATGGTTGCTTGGATATGTTAATATAATAAAGTGATTTGGTGATGATATGATCTCGTTTGATTTCTTGTTTATAGAGTGACCTTTTTGTGCTTGAAGCTCTTTTCCATTGTCTATCACTTTTGGTTATACTTGTTAATTGTTAAAGGTCGAAAGAACATGTTAACATTATATAATTATCAAACCATGTCTATATGCTTTGATCAATTAGTTGGAGAAATCCTCTCTCGTCAAGTCATAAACGATTGAGTTTAAGGATTGTAATTGCCTATGTGAATTTGTGAAAACATATTCCTCGGACAAAGAAACATAAATCTTGAATCAAATCGGTTAATTTGTGAAAACGTCATTTTGACGAAAATAGCCATTTTGTGAATTGAACCTTCTGCACCATATGAATTAAAGAGAAGCTGTTGAAATTTATGAGATTTTAATAGGGCCTCTTGGATTTAGTGTTTATCAGCTTAAACTAAAGTCTAACAAAGGAACATACATATAAGTAACATGATGGTTTATGCAATTGTTGCTCTCGAATGGAAGAAAATAAGAAAGAAAGTATGACACCTTAATGGTGCAAAACTTCAGCATCTTCATAAACATTACCAATCATTTTCTCGATATTCTTTTAATAATGATTGATAATTTGTGGGCATTATCACCTATGAAACTTAAACTATCATACTTAAGTAAGCATAAAGCATACATTAAAACCCCAAGGTACCGTTGAAATAGCTCACTTTACAACTACTAAAGGTATAAAACACATATGCAAATAAGCTTAAGTAACCATGGTAGAGCAATTGTTTTTATTGTAAGGCAATAAGTTTCACAACTACAAAAATAGGTGCGAAAACAAAGGTCTATTTTCGAGCTCCACCGATAACCATCAGATGAATGTATCATGAATCAATTTACATATTATAGGTGCCTTAATTACTGGATCAACATTTAAGACATACACATAAAGGATTTAACATGTGGTTACATATTAGAAGAAACACAACAATTTTGTTGACAACTTTAATATGTATCTTTATCACACTGTTTCTATTATTGATACTTGCTCAAAATTACTGTAAATGAAGAACCCGTGATCATAACATCTAAACCAAGTTCTAACTCTTGAAAAACAAATAATCTAATTTTGTTTACAACTAACCTTGTAATTTGCATACAGTCCAACACGCTGGGACAACCCTCAGGCCAAGTTATCAGCTAATAGTCAAACCAGTAAACCACCTTCACAAAAGATATATATAAATCAAAACTAAGGTCTATTCAATAAGACATTTTAACAAACAGTTGACGTGCAACCATAAAACCAAACATAAACACTAAAACCTATCTCTAAATTAGACTTAGCAAACTACTTTTGTATTATGATTGAAATTGCATAAAAACAAATCAAAACCTAAACTAACCAAATAAATCCATAGATGGTACAGAAAACACAATTGGTAATAAGAAAAAAACACTACTTATATATATTGTATCAACAATAAACATCGTCGTCTTCTATTTCTTATATTGCATCACACCAAACCTACAAAGTGAATAAATATGAGTAATAAAAAATAAGATTAAAGAAAATGAAGAATCAAAATAGAATAATTTGAATTTGAAGTTGATAGATAAAGATGTGGATGAATGGAAAGAATAGGCTAATTATGAATTTGAAAATTTTGAGAAAATCAAGTTTCAAAGATTATCATTTTCTTACAAAACTAAAAATGCTAGTATGTAAAGGTGTCTTTATAATATTTATATCTTTGGCAAATTAATTTTATAAATAAAATGTTATGACATCATCAATCATAGTCTCATCCAATAATTACATGACTTAGCAAAATTACATCAAAAAACCATCTTTTAATAGTATAGCAAAATTCTATTAAAAGATTTATTGAATTAAATATATTCCAAATGGTTAATTTATTTTTAATTTAAAGAAACAACCTTCTTGAACAAGCCAAGAGTTATGCTTCTAATGCATGCTAAAGAATCGATTGATTTTTGGTGCATGAAGGAAGTTCATTATATATATATATATATATATATATATATATATATATATATATATATATATATATATATATATATATATATATATATATATATATATATATATATATATATATATATATATATATATATATATTTCTCAATACGAAACTCAAATCAATGAAAGTTTCATTTTATCCATTCTACTCTTTCATCAAAACCTCTAAACAAATTGCAAATCATTTTGGTTTTCATTGCGAAGCGTTTACATCAATTGATTTAATATGGAGTTATGTTATCGTGTTTGTGGAGATTGAGACATTTTAAAGGTTGTAAATTTTATGAGGATCTTTTTTATCATTTATTTTTCGAATGTTTATATATGTGTATTTGATTTAAAGCTAAATATTTAAATGTGTGATTGGTGGAAACGAAAAGATAAATATAAATCAAAATTAAAGTTTATTCAATCGAGACATTATAATAAAGAGTTGGTGTGCAACCATAAAACCAAATATAAACACTAAAACTTATTTCTAAATTAGACTTAACAAACAAACTACTTTTGTATTAGTATTGAAAATGCATAAAACAAATCAAACCCAAACTTACCAAATAAATCTATAGATAATAAAGAAAACACAATTAATAAAAGAAAACACTACTTATATATTTTATGAACAATAAACATCACCGTCTTCTATTTATCTTATAGTGCATCACAAAAAGCCACACAAAGGGATGAATATGAAGAATAAAAAGAAGAAAGCTTCAATGAAACTTCATATCCGAACGCAGAACGATCGACTAGAAAGTCATTAAAACTTGATCGAAGAACCGCGTTTATTAAAGAAGCTATAAGTCGATTACAAAAGTACTAGTTTGAAAGGCTCGATTGGAATTGATCCGCTATTGGATTTACATTATACAATGAAGCACTTGAAGTACTAAGCGGAATAGGTATTAGTTTAAGAAATAAAGAATCAAAACAGAATGATTTGAATTTGAACTTGATAGATAAAGATATGATATGAATGGAGAAGAATAGCCTAAATTTGAATTTCAAATTTTTGAGAAAACCCAAGCTTCAAGCATTATGGGCGGCTTCATTTTCCAAAGATAACAATATCATTTTTTTAAAGAAATTAAAAATGTTAGTATGTGAATGTGTCTTTATAATATGTATATCTTTAGCAAATTAAGTTTATAAATAAAATGTTATGACATCATCGTACATGACACTGACACATTAGCAAATTTACATCAACAAAAAACCTCTTTTAATTAAGGGTAGCAATTTTTGAGCCGACACGAAACTCGAACTGAGACCAACACGAAATTAACAGGTTCGGGTCGAGTCTAAATAGGTTTCAGGTCGTGTTCGGGTCGACCCGCCAATTCGTTTAATATTTTTTTAAATATTAAAAAATTATATATACTCTATTATACGGGTTAAAGGGTCGACCCACGAACCCGTTTAACCTGTTTAACCCATGTAATGTGCTAACTATATAGATAAGCGGGTTAAATGGGTCAACCCAAACCAGTTCAACCTATTCAACTGTGTAAACTATTTAACCCGTCAACCACACACACACACACACACATATATATATATATATATATATATATATATATATATATATATATATATATATATATATATATATATATATATATATATATATAGAGTCGGTTCTAGAGAAAAGTGTAATTAGATAGAAAAGTGAAAAAAAAAGTTCGGGTGGTAGATTTTAAAATATGTCAAACTTGGGGTATAGAATAAAATAACAAAAAGAAGGAAGAACTAGCATACACTCATTCCCACTCTTGACATAAACACATCATTCCTGCACAAAGATACATTCATTCCCACACCAACCACCAGACCAAAGCGTCGCACCTCCGACCACCACCACACCATCGTTCGGTCACACACGGTAGCATCGTCACGTCCGAAGACGATAGCGACTTCGTTCATGAAGATAAGTTCATCTTCGTAATACAAACCCTAACTAACTAATTGTATAATTAATAATGTATTTTGAAGTGTTAATCATACAACAATGAAGAGAAAGTTAGTTGTAAATTAAAAGTAAACTAATTTTGCTGATTAATCAAATTTAATCAATGATTTGATTACTTTCTGAATTTTTGTTGAAGGTTTATCATCATATAAACATGTTTTCTATCTAATATGGAACAAATTTGGCAGAAAAAATGTATAAAAACGTGTTTATTGAAAGTGCACACCATATGTTTGATGAAATGTCTCAATGAGATTTTGTAAGTGTGATGCATTAATTTGTAGCATGTATGTTTATCATTGCATCAAAGTTTGATGAAAATAACATTTTTTTTGTTAGATAATAGCATACTGAAATTATTTAAGGTGCATAAGGGTATCATGAAAAAGAGCATTTGTTTTAAGACAATATTAGAGCATCAATTGTTTGTTTGTTTGTTTGTTTGTTTGTAACATCTGTTTTAATATTATATTAGGGCATCAGTTTGTTTGTTTATTGAATGCATCTGTTCTAATACTGCATTAGGGCAACAATTTGCATGTTTAGTGTGCATGTATTAAGAATGTATTAGGGCATCAATTTTAAGATTCTATTAGGGCATCGATGTAGCATAAAAGCTGATAAAAAAATAATACGTTTGTTAGATAAAATCAAACTGAAATCATTTAAGCTATGTGTTTGTTTGTTTATTTGTATGTCATAAATGTTATGGCGTGTGATATATTAGTGCATCATTTATTGTTATTAGCGCACCGTGTGATACATTAAGGCATCTTATTGAGTATGATTAGGCAATATGATAAATTGTTAACGCTAAAATGTTTGATCATTTGAGAGTACAAACTTAACTTACTTGTAGTGTTTTGCCCACGAAGAGTACAAAATCTCTTCAAGTGTCTGAGGTCAATACTCTCGATGGTGGTAAGTAAAAAATCAAGCCATAATATATTTATGAAATTTATATTCTTATTAGTTTTTTTTTCCATATTAACTAAATTGCATATGTATTAGTGTTAGTAAAATTATGTATATCTTAGTGCATTTGCGTTAAAAAAAACATCGTATTTGTATGGATTATAAGGATTATTAAACTCATTTGATATTTTTTTATATGTTTGGCAATATACTAACATTGCATAAGGATTATTCAAACTCATCTGATATTTTGTATGTTCAGCAATATTGAATTCATTTAATTTACATTAGGGGTGTTGGAAAAATATACCAATTTGTGTATATTTAGTGCATTTGTATTTAAAAAAAAATGCATGTCTATGTAATACTGCATAAGGATTATTCAGTGATGTAGTAAACACTAGGGGTGTTTGGCTATATAATATTTCTGTACACTTTAGTGCATCTGTATTAGAAAAATAATGCATCTGTATGGAATATTAAGCAGTGTTTGGCAATATACTATTTTTTATACATTTTAGGGCATATGTATTAAAAAAAATAAGGCATCTGTATGACATATTACATAATGACTGTTTAACTCATAATCATTGTTCAACTAATTCAGGTTCTATTTTAGCAATACACATTTGCATGTCCCCTCTGAAACTTTCTAGAATGGAAGACTTTAGTGACGAAGATGATTTTGTCAGACGAGAAGATGCCATTGGTTCTTGGTTGAACGTTGATGATGATTTGTTACAAGATGATGACTTTATAGGCATCGAAAGGTATAAGATTTGAGAGGCTTCTCTGAATGTTCCAGATTTTGTAAGAATTTGAAGATAGTCATTGCTTAGCTTGTAAAAATCTTATTTGTCAGTTTTTGTTTACCTTACTATATCTTAGGAGACGTTGTATTCTGATTGTAGCATCACTCATAAATGTAAAAATGCATCTCTT